>OZ020192.1:83677280-83714780 GCA_963971165.1 Philopedon plagiatum | reverse complement strand
AAGTTAGAGCTTTGAAATTTTGTTCTCGTGTATAAGTTCAGTGACAATGCAATATGGTATATTATTATGTAATTTTGTTCTAAATCCAATATGGCGGTCGCCCCAAGAAGACGGATTACCATTTTCTTCACAATCTCCTTGATATGGGTATCAAATGAAAGGGTTTGGCGAGTATAATACGATAAGCTATGTGACGGTATTTTAAACTCAATATGGCGGACGCCCCAAGATGGCGGATTACCATTTTTTCCCAAACCCCTTGATATTTGGATCAAATGAAAGGGTTTGATGAGTAGAATTCGATTAGCTGTGTGACGTCATTCTAAACCTAATATGACAGACGCTAAAAGATGGTGAATTAACTTTTTTTCAACAATCCCCTTGACATGAGTATCAAATAAAAGGGTTTAACGCGTAGAGTACGATAAGCTATGTGGCGTCATTCCAACCTAACATGGCGACTGCCGCAAGATGGCGGATTACCTTTTCCCTCAGAATCACGTTGATATAGGTATCAAATGTAAGGATTTGACGAGTAAAATACGATAAGCTGTGACGTTCTCCTAAACTCAATACACCGGACGTCACAACATGGCGGATTACCTTTCTCTTCACAACCCCCTTGACATTTGTAAGCCTTTATCAACAGGACGGTGCACCAGTCCATAATGCAAGAGTAGTGAGAGATTATTTAAACGAACTTTTCGGGAATCGTCGGATAGGTACCAGGTAGGTATCGTGTAATACGATAAGCTATGTGAAGTTATTTTAAACCCAATATGGCCGACGCCACAAGATGGCGGATTACCATTTTTTTCACAATCCACTTCACATGGGTATCAAATAAAATGGTTTGACGAGTAGAATACGATAAGCTGTGGTGAATTCCTTCTAAACGCAATATGGCAGATGCCACAAGATGGCGGATTATCTTTTTCTTCACAATCCCCTTGACATGGGTATCAAATGAAAGGGTTTGACGAGTAGAATTCGATAAGCTATGTGACGTCATTCTAAACCCAATACGGCCGATTACCGTTTTCTTCACAATCCCTTTGATATAGGTATCAAATGAATGGGTTAGTCGAGTAAAATACCATAAGTTATGTGACGCCATTCTAAACTCAATATGGCGGACGCCACAAGATGGCGGATTACCCTTTTTCACAATCCCCTTGGCGTGGATATGAAATGAAAGAGTTTGGCTAGTAGAATACGATAAGCTATGTGACGCCATTCTAAACCCAATATGGCGGACGGTACAAGACGGCGGATTACCTTTTTCTTCACAATTCCCTTGATATAGTTATCAAATGAAAGGGTTTGACGAGTTAAATACTATAAGCTATGTGACGTTATTCTAAACCCTATATGGCAGACGCCAAAAGATGGCGGATTACCTTTTTCTTTACAATCCCCTTGACATGGGTATCAAATAAAATGGTCGGACGAGTAGAATACGATCAGCTACGTGACGTCATTCTAAACTCAATATGGCGGACGCCACAAGACGGCGGATTACCTTTTTCTTCACAATTCCCTTGATATAGGTATCAAATGAAAGGGTTTGACGAGTTAAATACTATAAGCTATGTGAAGTCATTCTAAACCCAATATGGCAGACGCCACAAGATGGCGGATTACCTTTTTCTTTGCAATCCCCTTGACATTTGGATCAAATGAAAGGGTTTGACGAGTAGAATTGGATAAGCTGTGTAACGTCATTCTAAACCCAATATGGCAGACGCCAAAAGATGGTGGATTACCTTTTTTTCAACAATCCCCTTAATATGCGTATCAAATGAAAGGGTTTGACGAGTAGAGTACGATAAGCTATGTGGCGTCATTCCAACCCAATATGGCGACCGCCGCAAGATGACGGATTACCTTTTTCCTCAGAATCACCTTGGTATAGGTATCTAATGTAAGGATTTGACGAGTAAAATACGATAAGCTATGACGTCATCCTAAACTCAATATAGCGGACGCCACAAGATGGGGATTACCTTTTTCTTCACGACCCCCTTGACATTTGTATCAAACGAAAGGGTTTGACCAGTAGAATTTGGTAAGATATATGACGTCATTCTAAACCCAATATGGCGGACGCCACCAGATGGCGGATTATCTTTTTCTTTACAATCCCCTTAATATGGGTATCAAATGGGAGGGTTTGACGAGTAGAATACGATAACAGGTAAAATTCCTTGTAATAATAATGTATTATCAGAAATGCATTGGTTAAGACGTAATCAAAAATTTATAAATAAAATCTTATGTAAAAAATAGGTATAGTTTTTCATTGTGACAATGCTGAATGTTATTTATAAGTGGACGTAGTTCGCTTAGGTAGATAAAAGTAGAATCAGAGTTATCACTGAAACAGATATAGTATGTCATGATAAATTTATTGTCTTAAAAGCTTGTCGCGTAAATAGAGAAAACAATACATTCTTAGCTACTTACAATTTCTGCCAAACAAAATTAATGCCTGTATAAACTTTTCTGAGCGCTACAAGCTTTTTAGACAATAAATTTAACATAACATATATGTTTCAATGATAACTTTGATTCTGCTTTTATTAGGATGTAACCTGTTAAATGATATATTGAGGGGGGGGGGGGGGTGAGTAAAAAGGAGCTTCTGGGAATTTCTCCAAAAAATTTTGGGTTAGTAAGGTCAGAAAATTTAATTTTATCTAACAGATGGAAAAAAAATTAACGGGTAGGGGAGGATAAAAAGGGAGCGATTGAAATGTTCTTCCTAAAATGTGAACTAAAATGCCATTTTCGGGGTAAAAAGGGTCAGAAAATCTAACTTTGTGTAATAAATGATGAGAAAATTAACGTGGGGGTGGAAAGGGAAAAGGGAACAGCTAAAAATTTCTACAAGACTGATAATGAATATGTCGGTTCGGGGGTTATTAAGGTCAAAAAAATTAATGTTGTCTACGATTTGTTAAAAAAATAACCGAGGGGGGGGGAAGAATAAAAAGAAACGGCTGGAAATTTTTCCCAAAATGTTAGTTACAATTGTTGGGGAAATTGCCTATCGATCTGTATTACCCCCCCCCCCCGGTAATTTTCTTAACATCTATTACACAAAATAATATTTTTTGACATTAATCACCCCGAAAATGACAATTTTGAACAGATTGAAAATCGCTCCTTCCCTCCCTTAATTTTTTTACCATCTGTTAATCTGTTGCTGATTTGCTAACCTCAATAACCCCGAAAATGACACATTTAACAGTTTTGGAAAAAATCCCAGCCGCTCCTTTTCATCCCTCCCCCTCCTCCGTTAATTTTTTGTACATATTATGTTGGGCGAAAGTAGATTTTCTGACCCCAATAACCTCGAAACTGACATTATTTACCATTTTTGGAGAAATTTTCAGCTGTTTCCTTTTATCCCCCCTCCCCAATAACTTTTTTAACATCTGTCAGACAAAATTAGATTTCTTGACCATAATAACCCCAAAAATGACACATTACTTAACGTTTTTGTAGAAATTGTCAGTCGCTTCTTTTACCCTCCCCTTAATTTTCTTAACATCTATTACACAAAATTAGATTTTCGGACCTTAATAACACCAAAAATGATACTTCCAACATTTTTGGAGAAATTCCCATCCGCGCCTTAACCCCCATTATATTTTTCGAAAACTGTTAAGACATGGTTTTAAAAGTAGATTTTCTGAGCTCAATAACCCCGAAAATGATATTATATTAGTAAGCATCTTCGAAAGATTTCGAGCCTCTTTTTTATATGTCCCCCCCCCCCCCCCCACCACGTTAAACAAACCTATGTCGAAGTAACCTCACTCTTGTTATGGTTTTTTAAATTACAAGGTTTAACATTTTGTGCGTGCGAGCATCCATTATGCAAACAATAGTGGCAACTCTCGCGACACACTCGAAATACTAAAATCTTATTTCAGTTAAATGGAATAAAATCGACAATAAAAATGGCAACATTGCAAATTCTTTACAGAGGTCGCCACTTTCTTACCACGCCCACGACGCCATTATTGGGTGTGTAAAGGTAACATACTTAAGCCCAAAGAGTGGCAACTTACACAATTTAAAGCAATTTTTGAAATTGCTCGGTTTATTTAAAAAATAGGTAAAGGAAAATAAATTAGATGATTAAATAGAAGAAGAAACAAGCACAAGGCGATGAGATAGAGAAAAATACATGGAAAATTAAGCTGGTATTATTAAAATAAATTGTGGCGACGCGTGTAAGTTGCCACAATTTTGCCGGATGCCATAGTACAGTCTTATGCATACACAAGTCGCCACAAGTATAGGTCGGTAGACACACACACACACACACACACACACACACACACACACCTACACACACACACACCTACACACACACACACCTACACACACACACACACACACACCTACACACACACACCTACACACACACACACCTACACACACACACACACACACACACACACACACACACACCATCACACACACCTACACACACACACACACACACACACACACACATACCCGTATTTGGTCACTTGTGACCTATGTACCCCAAAACCCAATTGTGACCTACATAAATATTTTTGGTGGGATTGGTCCATTTTTCAATGTCAAATAGGCCTGTATTTGCAGATTTTTGATACACTCTTTCTAAATATGTTTACACACGTGTCAAAAAATTTGGAACTAAAAGGTCACAATTTTTAAAGTGTATTAGGTCACAATTTTTTGGATGGTATTAGGCTACAATTTTTTAGAGTTTATTAGGTCACAATTTTTTGGAGTGTATTAGGCTACAATTGTTTGGAGTGTATTAGGCTACAATTATTTGGAATGTATTAGACCACAATTTTTTTAAATGTATTATGTCATAATTTTGTTAAATTTAATGTATTAGGTCACAATTTTTTGGTGTATTACGTCACAGTTTTTATTAGTGTATACCAGCCCTATGTTAAGGGGGAGGGGCTTGGGGGGCTATAGCCTCTGGCTCCAAGTTTCAAAAAGCCCTCAACAAAGCTTGCCAAATTTAAAAGTTTCAATATAGATACAGCCTGAGATTTCTAAACAGGTTCAAAGCCAAGGTAAACAAATTATAAAAATATATTCCCTCTTTTGTTCTTTTTATATTTCAACGAGATATGTGTTACTTTGTTAGGAACACCGACTAGAGAAGAAACAAAAGTGTTTGAAATCTGAAATCCATATTAAATTCGAGTAAAAAAGTGCCTATTAAAAATTAAAGTTAATAACACACATTTTTACTTTTTGGTAAGTCGACTTTGGTTCTCTAGGTTTTTACTTGAATGCTTACTTGTCATCTTATGTTTTTTGTCAGTGTCAAAAGTTAAATTTAATTTTGCCATGTTTTGCGAATTAGTAACATCATATCAGAAATACCCCCCTATGTCAACAAAAACCATAATTGCGGAATTTAATGGGAATGACAATAACGGCGAAGACAGAAACAAGCTTCAAGAACAGTCACCAAGTTTTGTTAGTTGTAAATTTGACAATTGTACTTTATATATGAATAAATAAGTGAATATATGTATATTATGTCCCAGGCTTATTTACTTACTTTGCTAGGGTTGTAAGTAAATCTCTTAAATTTCTAGGGAAGTAAGTTGTCTGTCAAATTAATGTCATAATAGTGACATAATAATGACTTACAAAGCAAGGAGTAGAAAAAATTATTTACTTAAATGCTCGAAATGCCACCCATGGGCTTCTTGAAAATAAGCAAGTCTGTTTACGTCGTTTCCATGCTACCCACAATTTTTTAAATTTCAGTATCTATAGCATAACAAAATTGTGAAGTTCTAATGTTTATACTATTTATTTCGAAATCAGTGGAGTTAAGGTATAGGTTATGCTACATCAGGTATGTTTAGAATTTTCTGTAGATTTCAAAGATGCAATACAAAATGGGGTGGGGTATTCCATTATGAAAAAACAATAACGTCAAAGCTCTTACAGGAGCCACCCTGTAAAAATAAATTTAATGTCAAAAAATGCACAATTTATAATAAAAGATTACGTGCCCGAGAGTTTTTCCAAAAAACTTTTTCATGAATTTTTATCGAAATTTCGTATTAATAAACAAGCCCTACCTTTTTTTATGTTGGTTTCTTAAGAAATACTTAAATATTTTTTTTATACACAGAGAAGAACCAACTTAATTGTTTTTTAATATGAAATAATACTATTTTAGGGATGTGGAAACATAACTTTAATAATAGTATTACATACTCAAATTACTATAGTTTCTTAAATAAGGTTTTTATGGTGAAAATTTTTAGTAGGTATCTCTATTGTTCATAATTAATAAATTAACAATGCCTGTACTGAAATAAAACAAAGCTTAGCTTAAGAACTAGTTGTTTCAAGTACTAAAGTAACTATAAGTATATTTCTTCATCCCCAGCATTTTCGAAATCTGTTCTTTTTTTAAAATAAAATATTACGCAAAATTTTTTGTTTTATATTTATGTATGTAAAACGACATTCCACTCGACATATTTGAAAAAATCTTAATTTATCCCCTCTTAAGCCCACCACTCTTGCTTTATTTGACATATATTAGGTAAAATTAGTTAGTCTGGTCAATAAGTCTGAAAAGTGTATTTCTACTGCTGACATTTTTAACAAAAAAAAATGTCTACGCTAAATTGTTTTCCCCCCCATATTCTTCAATTTTTTTTTATCTAAGACATCCCACGTAGGCTTCAAGCCTAAGTACTAACGTACCGTGGGTGTCTAAAGAGAAGGGAAATGTAGTCTATTGACACGGGATTTGAAGGATTGGAGGTTGGGACGGCAAGGGAAAACATCTGCAGGCAATTTGTTCCATAATCTGGAGACCCTAGGTATGAATGAGCGAGAGAAGTGGTCTGTTCTAGGCTTTTGTAGCTGGACAGTAAAGGGATGCATACGTAACGGGCCTCTTGTTTTTCTGTTAGGGACATTCAAGGGGGGAATAATACCGGCTAGTTCTTCAGAGCAAAATCCGTGGAAGTAGCGGTAGAAAAGGGATAAATTCCCAACAGCGCGGCGATGAGCGAGAGAAGGGAGTTTTCTCGTGAGGGCTGGGTCATTGATAAGTCGAATGGCTCTCTTTTGGATAGAATCAAGGATCTTAAGTGTCGAAGGTGATGCCGCTCCCCAGATGTGGGAGCAGTACTCCAGATTAGGTCTTATTTGGGAAACATAGAGAGTGTATAAGTTGGAAGGGGAGAAGCATTTTCTGGCTCGAAAGAGAAAACCAAGCTTTTTAGCTGCCGATGTGGCTACTGAAGTAATGTGTTTGTGCCAGCTGAGATCATGTTCGAAAGCGACGCCAACGAGATCGAAGGTTTCGTTGTTTTGTAGGGCTTGGCCATTCATGTGGATGGGGTAATCGTTGCCAGATTTTTTGCGTGAGAGGGAGCAAGACTGGGTTTTGGAGCCGTTGAACTGAACAAGGTTCTTGGCACCCCAGTCTAAGATTAATTGAAGATCTTGGGAAAGGGATAGGTACATAGATCGCGTCTTTATCCAACTCCTGATTCGAAACCTGTCTGGAAAAATGAATATTGTAGTGAAGAGTACTATCGTCAGTATAACTGTGGATGGGATTGGTAGTTGAAGAGAGTAGGTCATTAATGTGAAGAAGAAATAGAGTTGGTGCCAGGACTGAACCTTGGGGGACACCAGCATTGATAGGATGGAAGTTAGATGAGTGACCGTCAACCACAACAGATATGCGCCGATTAGAGAGGAAGCTGCCGATCCAGGTACATAGCTTGGTAGGAAGACCATAAGAAGGTAGTTTGTTGAGCAGTGCGGCATGCCATACTTGGTCAAAGGCCTTGGAAATATCGAGAGCAACAATCTGAGATTCGCCATGAGAGATCTGGAAAAGACGAGTTAATATGGGTGCAAGTTCTGGAGCGCATTTTTTTAGAACAATTGCTCGTATGCCATCCAGACCAGAGGACTTTTTGGTGTCAAGGGATAGAAGAATTTTTTGAACTTGTTTATCGGGCATTTTGTGGGGTACAGACTTAGCGGTTGGAAGGGCGAAATTGGGGGGAGGGATCAGGGTGGAATTGGCAGCGAATTGTTTGGCGAATAGTTCTGCTTTCCCTTTAGAGGTGGAGATATCTTCGTTGTCGGAGGTGAGGGGAGGAAAAGTGCTTCTACAGAAGTTCTGACTAATGCTCTTGGCAAGTGACCAGAAAGATTTCCCGCCGTTGGGACAGGAAAGCACTTTATCTTTTATGCGGTTGTTAAAAGCATTTTTGGACTCTAAGATAGTTTGGTTGTATTGATTTCTGGCCTCGGTGAAAATTTGACGATTTTCGGGTGTAGGATCTTGAAGATATCTTTTGTGAGCTTGGCCTCTTTTGAGCCTGGCTTTGTCACCGGCCTTGGGGAACCATGGCTTTTGATGGTGGAGTTTAGGTTTCTTGCGGGTATGTGGAATGAAGCCTTCAATACCTTCTTGAATAATGTCTGAGATATGAGAGCAAATTTCGGAGGGATCGGGAGTGGAAAAACAGACAGGGTTCCAAGGGAAAGCAGAGAAGAAGTTTCGAAGACCATCCCAGTCGGCAGAATTGTAGTGCCAGATCGTGCGTTCTGGCATGATTTCAGCAAACTCGGGGTCTATGGGACAAGAGACGGTTATGAGGCCATGATCTGAACGACCAAGGGGAGCGCATACAGATGTTAAGTAAGGCTCAGGATGGGTAGTAAGAAAAAGATCTAGTGGATTTGCATTATGGGTAGAAACGCGGGGAAAGTATGTTGGTTCTCTGATCAAATTGGTGAGCGAGTTGCTGATTGCGAAGTTTTCTGCTGCTCGGCCTTCTGGGTCAGTTTTTGTGGATCCTAACCATTCCTTGCTACGGACGTTGAAGTCGCCTAGTACGATAATTTCAGCGGAGGGAAATTCGGAGATGAGATGGTCGATCTTGGCCGAGAGATAGTCAAAGAACTCATTGTAGGATTTGTCTGACGGGGAGCGATAGATGCAACAGATAAATTTAGTAGAAGATTTAAGGGCGAGTTTTAGCCAGAGTATATCCGACTGGCCTGTTTCCATGTTCGGGAGTCTGGTGCAAGAAAGACTGCTGCGAACGTAGGCACATACCCCACCATGAAGACGAAAAGATGACAGAAGTTCATAGCCTGGAAACAGGAGATGATTGGTGGAGGATTTGGAGCTGATTTGGGTTTCGGTCAGAAAAAGAATGTGGGGTTTGCATGATTGGAGATAGTGATGGACAGAGTCCAAATTGGAATTGAGCCCGCAGATGTTGGCAAAGGTTACTATGCTCTTGGAATTCTTCGATGGTGGGCCCCCATGAGCACACCTCGCCCGGAGATCCGAATAGAGGGGTAGTTTACCTCCGAAATTTTTTACCCCTGGGAGCTCCATCATTATTTTCACATTTGTTTTTTTTTGAACAGGTGGATAGTTAGAAGAGAGAAGGAACACAAAAGAGAAGAGAAAGAATGACAGTCTGAAGAGGAAAGGAAAAGAAAAAACCGACTCACGCACCCAGGGCTGGAAACATCCGCTAAGATTTCACCAGCTCTTTAAATGGTTGCGCCTCATAATGTGACGACTAGAGGAAGAAATCTATTCTAGAAGAAAATAAAAAAATTATTCAAATAAGTTTATTTATCCCCGAAAATACATAAAAAAAATTGAAGAAAAATAAGCCAAATTCAGGCGGAACCGACAAACAGCTTCCTTTATAAAGTTGGTTAATAACGAGATCTAGCTGATCTATATAGGTTCTTTACAAAAGAATTGAATTATATTAATAAAACTACACACATTTAAAAATTGTGACCTACTTCAATACACACAGGTTCTTTACAAAAGAATTAAATTATATTAATAAAACTACACACATTTGAAAATTGTGACCTACTTCTAATGCCACAATTTCTAGTGTATGCTTTGATAGAGGGCGCTAAATATTATTTTCGGGATAGGTTACAATCTGGTTTGGTTCACGTATTTTACCCAATATGCATAAAACCC
Source organism: Philopedon plagiatum (assembly GCA_963971165.1). Classification (NCBI taxonomy): domain Eukaryota; kingdom Metazoa; phylum Arthropoda; class Insecta; order Coleoptera; family Curculionidae; genus Philopedon; species Philopedon plagiatum. The sequence goes on along the minus strand of OZ020192.1, from coordinate 83,704,729 downwards.
TATTGTGGCCTGAAATGATGGTTTTTTTAAAGTTGTGTTTTTTTGACTAATTTCGGGTCGTAGATTCCGAATTTGCTATTAAAAAATTGTGACCTATCGAAAAATAGGTCACAATTCCATAATAGGTCACAATCCACTTTGATGCACACGTATTAGGTCACAATCGGGTGGATACGTGAACACACACACACACACACACACACACACACACACACACACACACACACACACACACACACCTACACACACACACACCTACACACACACACCTACACACACACACACACACACACCTACACACACACACACACACACCTACACACACACACACACACCTACACACACACACCTACACACACACACACACCTACACAAACACACACACACACCTACACACACACACACACACTATTTTAAGGCCCGCCTCCCTTTTTAAGTTTACTTTTTATGGGACCCCTACGACAGCCAATTGAAAAAAAATATATTTTCGCATTTGTATCTCCTCTAACAAGTTGCATTTAATTTTTCTTTACTACAATTAAAAACATTATTTTTAGACCCGCCTCCTTTTTTAAGTTTACCTTTTATGGGGCCCTACGACAGCCAATGGAGAAAAATAAATTATTTTAGCATTTGTGTCTTCTTAACCTTAAATAAGTTGCCCCTATTAGTTCTTTACTAAAATTACTTTTTAAAAATTTTATTTTTAGACCCGCCTCATTTTTACAAGCTTTTATTTATTTATTATATTCACGGGGAATCCCCATTTTACAATATAACAAATCTACAGTAATTAATAATAGGTGGCTAACATAAAGACTAACATTAATCAGGCAACAAAAGTAAATGTATAAAAACATTTCAACAATCAACAAAACATACTACGCTTTCACTAAAAGTTATATGATTTAATCAATCTTCTGAAACCTAACAACGTGCATCTGAATATCTCTACATTCGTCTTATTCAATAAATTCAGAGTCCTGTCAATAGGAGCATTCCGACCATAATTGGTTGTTTTCCAAAGAATCCAAATTCATTCTAGTCAACATATCTGACCTATGGTGTTCTTCAAAATATATGCACATCTGAGAAATTTATTCTGCACCCTTTCCAGAGAGTCTTGTGCGTCTGGTATTGGGGAGACCAGACAGTTGATAATATTCCAAACCGGATTTATCAGTAAGCAATAGAGGAGTTTAGTTATATTATGGGACAAATCCGTGCTGTTGCGAATTAGGAAACCTAAAGTGTTTAGGCCCTTTATTGATATGTTTGCAATATGTTCAGTGAAATTGAGCTTCTCATCGAACCATACTCCTAAGTCCTTAACAACTTTGACATAGGTGAGAGGCTCATTATTGATAATATATTTTGGATCAAACCTTTTCACACCTCTATGAAAACCAACGTAACAACATTTCTCGATATTAAGATGGAGATTATTAGTTTGAGTCCAGCTCCAGACGGCATCCAAGTCGTCCTGGAGGTCTCTGTACTCAAACCCAACCCAACCCAATCAATGAGTAGTGGGTGGAAACCCAGCCATTTCAATTTAGCCAACAGTAATTTGATTTGAAACTGACCCTGTCGAAGGTCTTCGAAAAGTCCGTGTAGATAGCATCCACCTGAGTCCTATCCTCGAAGGCCCCTAACAAGTCAGTCTCATACATAATCAAATTGTTAGTAGTTGATCTCCTCTTAGAAAACCCCGATTGATTATCACTAATCAGCCCTTTGCACCTTCATACTAATTGGTCATAAACCATGCTGTCAAAAAGTTTGGCAACAGCACACTGATTACAAACACCACGGTGGTTACTAACATCATTTGAGTTCCTGGATTTGAAGAGAGGGATAATGTAGCTGTGCTTCCATATGTTTGGAAAGGCAGTTGTTGCCATAGATAGATTAAAAAGTCACAGCAGGAGTTTATTTATGGGAAAGTCACATCACTTTAAAAACAAGTAGGAATGGAATCAGGGCCACTAGATGTCCTACTAGAAAGGTGGGAAATTTTTGTGTATACCTCTGAAAGTGAGAACTTGCTAAGTGAGACAAGAAATGTGGGACCCCTGAGGATCCAAAGCTGGGGGGGTGCAGGCTGTATCATCATAATCACTGGCAAAAAAATTAGCAAATAAATCTGATATTTCCTGACCGTTCTCTACGGATTTGTTATCTAGATACATGGAACTAGGATAGTTACTCTTACTACGACGTTCTCTGACAAACCTCCAGTTGGGTTGGGTTGCTTGGGTTTTATTAAGTACCCGGGATTCGACAGAACCGAGCTCTCAACTTGCTGCATATGTCTAGCATGACAATCTTTATAAATAGTTTTAGACTGAGCTCGCAGGTTCGAAAATATTTGGTAATCAGAGTTGGACCTCGAATACATGTACCCTTTGTGGGCGATTTTCTTTTTAAAGATCAGATCTTTAAACACCGGGCTGAACCACTTTGGGAAGGGCGAGGTCTTAACACGCTTTTTTGGGCAAATGAAGAAATACTCTCATGAACAATTAATTGAAACCTCTCAGCCGCCAGGCACACATAATACCATTGAAACATTTATCCCAGTCAACGGTGGCCAGATAATAATTAATTAAACTATAGCCGGCAGATTTAAAGTCATGGTAATACTCATCTATGGACAGGGAGTCAGCATTTACATTAATATCAAAACAATAAGCCACATGATGCATGTTATTTGGCAAAATAGCAGATATTACAGAGAAATTATGAACATTAGAAAAAGTAAATCTAAAAATACATTCCTGCTATTAGGTATTCCGTTGACCTGTGTCATATTCAAATATGAGTATCCTTTCGCGAGAATATGAGCCGGATAGCCTTCGGGACACGGCACCGATATGGCGTCCTCTTCAGTGAACTAGTAAGCCTCTGGTAAATTAAAGTCACCGAATATAAAGAAAGAAGAATTCGGGTAACTCTCCCTCAGATCCATCACAGAGGAAGAATGTTCATACATATCCCCACTCGACTTTGGTGGAATATAAACTGCACCAATGACAAACATTCTATTATCTTTATCCTCAATGAACAGTTGGTGGATTGTGTTTACACTCAAATTTAATCTAGTGGACTTTAGAAAAGAAGCACAAGCACACCTCCACCTCTTGTTGTGTTACTAGTTGCGTAAGGATGATCATTACGATAAACAATATAACCTGGAGGCACTATCTCGCTGTCATTGAAGCTATCATTTAGCCAGGTCTCGAGTAGGACAATAAAATAGGGTAATCTGAGAGAGATATACCCTCGCGAAGCTCACTAACCTGTTCTTATGCCACCAACATTCTGGCAAAAGCGTTTTAGGGGATTCGCATGTTTTTTGAGCATCACGTTCTTGTACTTTGCGTTTTGCAATGTAGGAATTGCCGTTCTTGTATTTGATGACAAGGCTATCTTCGCTTTTCTTCTATCGAGTTCTTCATAAGTTTGTTTAAGCTGGCTTTGCTGCAATACGGTAAGATCATTCTTTATTTTTACATCACCACCAGTAAGCAGTATTTTGTTTTTTAAGCACTGCTTATTTAACTTCACCTGTTAGTTTGCTTGTACGTATGTATGTTTAGGTCAAATATTGCAATCAAAATTTAGACTAGCTCTAATTAAGCTAGAGATTTGAAATTTTGTACACGTGTATAAGTCCGGTGACAATGCAATATAGTGTATTTAATACTGTTCTAAATCCAATATGGCGGACGCCCCAAGATGGCGGATTACTTTTTTCTTTACAATCCCCTTGATATGGGTATCAAATGACAGAGCTTGACGAGTAGAATACGATAAGCTATGTTGCGTCATTCTAAACCCAATATGGCGGACGTCACAAGATGGCAGATTACCTTTTTTTTCACAACTCCCTTGACATCGGTATCAAATGAAAGGGTTTGACAAGTAAAATACGATAAGCTATGTAACTAGGGCTTGCAATCCCGGGATCCCAAAATCCCGTTATAAATTCAGTCCCGAAAAATCCCGGGATTGGGCACTTAAATCCTAGAATAAATAAATTATAAAATAAACTAATTAAACTAACGCTTAAAGCAGGAGTGTTTAAGCCGCGGCCCGGCCCGCATACAAAAAAACAAATTCGATAAATACGTAATAATTTACTCAAAACTTAAAATATTGTCTACTCCAGATCTATTACCTCGTTTAGACGAGAACTGAAAAAAAATTAATTTACGAAATTAGGTAGTAGTAGAGTGAATTCTTGACGAAATTTGGCTAAATTTGGGCGTGGCCCCGAAAAATTTTCGCCGGCGACGCTTTTCCACCTTCCCGCTTTCCACTGATTCCGGCCCGCTGGTCGATAGGGATATCCAAACCTGGCCCTTCGATAAAAAAAAGGTTCAAGACCCCTGGCTTAAAGCATCATCGCAGTATTTTTCCTAAAAATAATGTTTAACGCGTGATGTGGCAATCCTGAAAGATTCATTTAAGTACTTATGTAAAAGAATTCAAATCATTTTTACTTCTTATACTTTAATGTTTCCTCTGCATAAATTCTGTTTGGTTTTTATTTTAAAATTACAAATAATATAAATAAAAATAATTTACCTTTATTAATGTTATAATTTTTCGGGATCGGTCTCGGGATCCCGGGATTTTGTTTCTTCGATCCCGAAAATCCCGGGATCCAAATATACGTCTGGGATTGCAAGCCCTATATGTGGCGTCATTCTAAACCCAATACGGTGGACGCAACAAGATGGCGAATTACCTTTTTCTTAACAATTCCCTTGATATGGGCATCAAATGAAGGTGTTTGACGAGTAAAATACGATAATCTATTTGACGGCATTGTAATCCCAATATGGCGGGCGCCACAAGATGGTTGATTATCTTTTTCTTCACAACCCCCTTTACATTTGTATCAAATGAAAGGATTTGACGAGTAGAATACGACAAGCTCTGTGACGTCATTCTAAACCCAATATGGCGGACGCCACAAGATGGCGAATCGCCGTTTTCTTCACAATCCCCTTGATATGAGTATCAAATAAAAGGCTTTGTCGAGTAGAACACAATAACAGGTAAAATGTCTTGTAATAATGTTTGAACAATACAATTATTGAAGTTGAAGTTTTGCTTACTGGCGTCAAGCCAGATATTTTGCTTATATATGAAAACTCGTTGGTGAGTAACAAGAAGTGGCCATTAGTGGTTAGAGACTGATGGCATACTTTGGTAGAGTTATTTTTAAGCGAGGTGGCACGGCAATTTCTTTGAGGGATAAAATTGTAGTAAAAAATCACAATAAAACATGTACCACAGAGGTAACTGAAAAAGACTTCGAGTATTGTGTATCAGAATTTTTAATTGACCAATGTTTATATTCAATTGTCTGTATTTATAGGTCCCCATCTGAAATTATAAATCCCTTTATGGACGGTCTGGGTAGTCTTTTACGAGGTATATCGGGAGAGTAAAAGAATTATTTGGAGATGACTTCAATGTATCTGTATCACCTGTATGTGTATCACTGATGATGATGACAATATTACAGCATCAGTAAATAAACTATTCAGTTGTTATTGTGCATTCACACATAACTAATAACACTCGGGTAACGGCTTTTACTGGGTCACAACTTGATAATGTATTCAGCAATATTAACAGTACCAGTGTAAATTACAGTGATATTTACATAATTAATATATCTGATCACTATGGGCAAATCTTAAATGTTAAACTTGGGAAAAATTATAGGAAACCACTTTAGATTAAAAAAAGAGTTTTTAATCAACATAATGGCATGGTATTTTTGAAGTACATTAGGGCCGAGACATCGGCCGATGTTTTTAGAGAACGAAAAGTACAACACCTTTTATAATATAGTTTATTTTATTATTTTGACTTCGCTTCCCAGTAAGTATTTGCAGAATAAAATCTGATAGGCCTAGTTGGATCAACACCGAAATAAGAAATTATTCAAATTATATTAAGGATTTATATATTTGGTACAAGCGCACAAATAGTCCCATAGTTTATGTCACATACAAGCGAGAAATGGGGAAATATCGTACGTATATAGCAAACTATCAAAAATCTATTACCAAAACAGCATCGTAAATTCTAAAAATAGAAGTAAAACAGCCTGGGGCATAATAAATAAGGAAAGAAACAGAATCAAATGTTATGAAACTATTTCTTTGTTAAATAACGGCTCAGAAATTAATGATATTCAACAGATTGTAAGTTTACTAGTTTACTAGCAATAGCAAACATGGTCCCGATATAGTAGATCTTGAACTGCCAACTTTATTTCTAAGCCCGGCAGATCCCCTGGAAGTGATTAGCATTTTTCTAAATTTACCGAATAAATTTTCTTCTGGCATAGATGAAATACCTATAACTGTCCTGAAATTGGCTGGGGAGTACGTGTCTTCTCCATTGCAGGACATTATAAATGAATGTTTGTCAACACAGATATTTCCTTCTCAGCTTAAGGTGGCGAAAATTGTGCCTGTATATAAAAATGGCGACAAGCAAAGTGTTGACAATTACAGGCCAGTCTCACTGTTGCCGGCAGTGTCGAAGAGGGTCATTTTTAACAGAATAATGGATTATAGTAACAAATATACGGTTTTGAAAAACCATCAGTTTGGATTTAGACCTAAAAGGTCTACTGAATTTGCAATATATAATGTATTATGTTATATCATGGAAAATCTAGACAAAAAGGAAAAAGTAGCAGGCCTTTATTTTGATCTTTCGAGGGCATTTGACACTGTAAATCACGGCATTTTAATTGATAGATTGCGGAGTTATGGTATGAGAGGGGCGTGTGCTTCACTTTTAAAATCTTATTTGTCTGAACGTAAGCAATGTGTGTGTATGGTGCAGGGTGGCAATAAAACTTATTCGGAAATGAGTGAAATGGAAAAAGGAGTACCACAGGGCTCAATACTGGGACCATTGTTGTTTCTGTTGTACGCGAACAGCCTTGGCGATGGATTTTGCTCTGGAACAGTATGTCCGATGATACTTCGGTGATGCTTTCTGCTGGTTCCGTTGCGGGTTTGTCGCTAGGATGTTCGCGTGCGGTGGAGGCTATGGAACATTGGTGCTCTGAAAACTGGCTAATTTTAAACCCAGGAAAGACGGGCTTAATATGTTTTAGCAAGACCAATATTGCACACGAATCTATCTATGTCAAACATAGTGGAAAGTCCATTCTAGTTACTGACAATATCAAATTTTTGGGAGTACATATGGATTTCAGTCTGAGCTGGGATTCTCATATTCAGGCTCTTCGAGCTAAATTGAGTAGTCTGTGCGGTCTTGTAGGTAGACTTCGTAGTGTCTTGTCCATGGAAGCATTGAAGATGTTTTATTTTGGGCCAATACAATCTGTAATGTCCTATGGGCTGACTTTTTGGGTATCTTCATCCCGAGCTGAGGAGGTTTCTAGGGCACAAAAACGAATTATTAGGTGTTTGCTTCGCCTGCATCCCAGGACATCATGCAGGCTATATTTTGGCCAACTAAATACGTTAACTCTCCCATCACTCTACTTTTTAGCTCTTGTGATGTTCGTCAAAAAGCATCCACATCAGTTCTTGACGAACAGAGATTACTACTCTGAGGGCATGTTGGTTGTGACTAGGTTTGGGTTGGACCTGAGTGTTCCCACGCATACCTCCACTTTCTATGAAAAAGGCCCCCACTATAAAGCTATTAAGGCCTTTAATATGCTACCAGGTAACATCAAAAATATTCCACAAATAAGTAAGTTCAAAAAGAGCGTCCATACATGGCTGTTAGATAAATGTTACTATAAATTCAATTTTACCGAGTAGGATTTGTGATTGTACCAGGGTGTTACAGTGTTCTTTTGTGTATGTCCGGATTTTAAAATTTTAATTGTTCAGTAGAAGAAACATGGGGAAAAATATAGTAAATTACTGTCAGGCGAGTTCATATATTATGTGTTTATATTCGGGAGTCAGCAATGCTCTGACATTTTCTGTGATGTTGCTTTGTCATTATTTAATGATCTTGCAGGCAATAAAGAATATTATTAGTATTATTATAATGATGCATTAGCAGAGATGCATGGGTTAAGAAGTAACTAAAAATTTTAAGATAAACTCTTGTACAAAATACTTTTTAAAAACAAGCTTTTGTTATTTAGATGTACTAAAACGAAAAAAATAGGTATATTTTTTTTTGTGGCAATGCTGAATGCTATTTATAAGTGGACGTAGATTGAGTGGGTAGATCCTGATAAAAGTAGTATCTGAAACAGATATATTATGTTAAATTTATTTTCTTAACAGCTTGTCGAGTAAATAGAAAAGAAAAATACATACTTAGTACTTATAATTTCTGCCAAACAAAATTATTGCCAGCATAAACTTACGAGCTTTTAAAACAATAAATTTAACATAATATTCTCACAACGGGGGTTGTTGCGACTGAGACTAAGTAATAGTCTCTGGGATCGTATGGAGGGAATGAAGTTAAAACAGGTTATAAAAAATATAATATTTAATAATTAATCAACAATAATAGCAATAAAATAAAGTTTGGCTTTAAATAAATGAAATGAGGCACTTACTTATTTACTTCCCTTATATCTTCTTCTATAAGGGCGGCTCTTCTCCCGACCAACGGGCACATGTCTTATCTCGACATCTTAAGAACGACTACCTATCACTCTCTTATGCAGTCATCGACAATCGGTGCATTGCTAGGTCAGCATACCTTGACTTACTCAATAAAGTTAAACAAAACCAAGCTGAACTTCAATGTCGTCACCAAGTCCACCGAATAACAGAGTGTCTATTCATCGTTATTGTCAAAATAATCTTTATATAAATAAAGTGTGATTTTAGAAATAATTAATAAAATAATCCATAATAACATAACTATGACAATATATCTGTTTCAGTGATAGCTTTGATACTACTTTTATCAGGATCTACCCACGCGAAACGCGAACTACGTCCACTTATAAATAGCATTCAGCATTGCCACAATGAAAAAAACTATACCTACTTATTTTTTTCGTTTTAGTACATCTAAATTGTTTTTAAAAAGAATTTTTTGCAAGATTTTATTTAAGTTTATACTTAGACTTATATTTGCTTGTTGTGTTTTTCAACCAGGTGGTTGATACTGAGCAAGGGTCGTATCGAAAGCATTAGGGGTGGTGTGGGGGGGGGGGGGGGGGTCGGTGGCCAAACTATAGATATAGATAGATAAATAAATAATAAAAAATTGTCGACCTTTTTGAAAATTCTCTCTGAGCAAAATTGTAGACTTTTTCTTATAGCTGGTTGAACTTTTTTTTTAAGTTTGCTGGAATTAAACTGTTGACCTTTTTCGAATTTTCCTAAAACTCAACTGTCAACATTTTTTTGGTATGAGGTCCTAATAGCCAACTCATACTCCAAAAAGCCTACTCCAGCATCGGCGAGAGAGACGGGGGGAGCGTCCCCCATGAATGAATACTGACATTGCTTACGCATGTCTGACACGCTCGGTTTGCGCGTGGTACGCATTTTGGTCTACTGCGCAAAAAAATTGGAAAAAAAGTTATAAAATTAAATACGTAGTGGTACCTTTACTATTGGAGATATTCTTTAAAATGAATGGGTTCGAATGTAGACACTCAAATACATCTTCTGAAATTCCGTGCGAACGTCTAGCTCGCTCGGTTTGCGCGTGGTACGCATTTAGGGTCCACTGCGCAGATGTCAAAAAACGAAAACTATAAAAACGACAAATGAAGTCGAAAAAGTCAGAAAAAAGTTAGAAAAAGAGTGCCCTACAAAACAAAAAATAAATGTGCGCGCGGACTGGTACTGTATGGCACAAGAGGTCGATAACGGTCGACTTATGCTCCGCCCGGTTATACGATTTACGATTTATAATTTTGATAGGCTTGCCATTTAAAAATGAATTAAAATACGGGGTTTGCGGTAAAATATTTCTTTTTTGAAGACTTTTAAAAGAAGGGACCACACGGCATAGGTTTGCATTCGAAATTTTTGACCTCAACTCCCTAACGTCACCTCCCAAGGGGGCTGAAAAAGTAAAATTACGTAGAAAAGTAGATTTATTAACCAATAAGCTACAACTCAAATTTGGAGTCTGTATCTTTATTAATAGCAAAGATATTTAACCATACTAAGACTTTTTAGACACCCTGTATGTTATATTGCTTTAACCAAAGTATTTTCGTATTTGGCATTTTCAAATTACACAATGTGAGTAAATAAATATTTGTATTTTATTTTCAAATCGGATCCTAAATTTATTTATAGATAGGTTAGAGCCGTCCCTGGAATCCCCCTCGTTTGCAAAGCTTTACTGATGAGTTCTGCTAAATATAAAAATTATTTCTTTGGCGACATAACTAACGGCGGCCAAAATTAACCGATTATATGACCCCACAACACAAAATTTATTGTTTTGCTTGGAATAACCCTTATACCTACATAATGTATATTTCTTTTCATGCACGAAATGAAAAAATAATCTCAGAAATAATGGGTAAAAAAAGATATTCAGTAGTAAATGAACGATTCCTACCAAAATATTATTTGGACTTGGTTGAAAAAGCATAAAAAGTACACTTAAAACTAATTTCTGATCATATTATTATTTATAGTAAATGAAAACCTTGAATCACACTCGTATTTTATTTGGTACACGGTATAATATGATCCCAAATTTATTAATTTGCATGTACGAGCCGAGCGCCATCTGTCAATCAATAAACAAAGTAGCCATAAAATACAAACTTACGTCTTTGTGGGTTAGTTGTACACCTGTAAAATTCATTTTCCAAATAATTTTATAAAATAATATTGTAGGTGCCATCTACAAAATCTATAAGGGAGTAATTTTCACTTATTTTTGACCGTTAATTTTAGTCAGATTTTCAGCGACCAAACTCCCGTCTTAAGTAAAGAACATCATTGAAACTACGCTTACTCTGCCTAATCCTACTTCTATGGTCTTTTAAGCGTTCCTTATATATATCTAATCTTGCTGCACTTGGTCCCAGTGGAACGATTGTTTTGGCTGGGGATTTCAACGTCCATTTTAACACCCCGGAGGTAAATACTTTAAAACTCTGTGATGTTTTGATAAGTTTTAATTTGAAACAAACAATCTTTGATGCAACCAGACAAAATACATGTTTAGATAATATATTTGTGAGTTCTGAGGTCGATGTTCTCTCCACACGGGTGATAGATCTTGACATGTCTGATCATATGGGTCAGATAGTGGGGATTTCAGTGGAGATGCCATTTTCTAACACTCTGCATAGCCAGAAGGTTTGTAGACCAATAACGCAACAGGGTTTGTGTAAGTTTTTTAATAGGGTTTCTGAATACTCTTGGTATTTTATAACTTTAGACGATCTTACAGTTGATGAAAAATTTGATAGGTTTGTGAAAATTCTAGAGCAGGCTCTTCTGGAATCTTTTCCAGAAAAAAAATATATAGTACGATCGGATTATAATAACAATATTAGTTGGTTTACTAGGGAGTTAAAGGAAATGAGGGAGCAACTGCGGTTTCTGGGTCAGCTTAGTAAACAGTATAATCTGAATGATTTTAAAGAACAATATAAACAATACAAAAAATTATACAAAAATGCAATCCGTACTGCTAAAAGTCAAGCAAACGATAATCTCATTAGAGCATCGGGCAACTCCAGCTGGTCAATGTGGCAAATTATAAATAAACATAGGGATAGCACTAAAAATGAAACGCAGAATAGCAATATAGGGCCAGAAGACTTTAACAATTATTTCTTGAATGTTGCACGTGATCTGGTCAAAGATATTCCTAAGACAGGTGAAGATCCTTTAGATACCTTTTTATTTATTTATTTATTCAGTCAACGGGCTAGCGCCCAATTTACAATCAAAACAATACATATACAATACAATATTGCTAAAAATAAGTCAACAGAAACATACAACTGAACACGTACACAGTACCAATCAAAATCAGGAAATGTCTCTCTTTACTTCAGCCAAAGTAGAGCAAAATACATCTGTCCTTATTAAATTAGCACTCGTCATCATTCGAGACAGTGATGAGAACTGTCCATATACAGTCCGATGTCGATCTGGACAAAATGTATTTGTCTCTCTCAGCGTTCTTGGTGGGACATAAAAGTTAATCAATGACAGAAGGTCCGAACAGTCAATGTGATGGTTAATCAGTTTGTAAATAAAGATTTTATCAAAATTGTCACGTCTTTTATTTAAAGTTTGAAGGTTGAGAATAGTCAATAATTCATCATAGTTGATAAAATCTTTTGGTATATATAGTTTACTACCAATATGCCGTAAAAACTTTTTTTGGACTCTTTCTATTCTATCAATATGACACATATAGCACGGATACCAAACACATGTACTGCTTTCCAACTGGGATCTGACTAAGGCTACATATAAATTCTTTAAAGCATAAACATTTTCGAACTCTCTAGTATGTCGTTTTATAAATCCTAACATTTTAAGAGCCTTGTTACAACAATAATCTATATGTGGAGTGAATGTTAGTTTGCTGTCAAAAATTACACCCAAATCTCTAACAGTGTCGACATTTTCAACCAATCTATTACATAGATAATAGCTATTCAGATTTGCACCTTTTTTTTGCTAAACTGTATATATTTACATTTATCTAAGTTCAACTTCATGAAGTTTCGGCTACACCAATTCTCAAAGCGGTTGAGATCTTCCTGTAAGAGTTTTACATCCTGAGGAGTGATGACAGTTCTATATATTTTTAGATCATCTGCATACAGCAGAATGTCACAGTGCTGAAAACATCCAGTAACATCATTTATGAAAATATTGAATAATAGTGGGGCCAAATGACCTTGAGGCACTCCAGAATAAACATTAATGCTGTTTGAACAAAAGCTTTTAACTTTTACAATTTGTTGTCGCCCATCCAAATATGATGACAACCAATACAACAGTGTGCCTGTAATTCCATAACTTCTAAACTTCATCAATAAAAGATTCATATCAACCCTGTCGAAGGCCTTGGAGAAGTCCGTGTATACTGAATCAACCACACAGCCCCCCTCCAATGCCCTCGATATGGCCTGTTCATAAACTAAAAGATTGGTTGTAATAGATAGATAGAATCTTATATTCTTATATTCTGGATTACAGGCGTACAAATAACAGTAAAAAGCAAAAAATACAATATATTTTGTTTTTATCATTCACCTGCCGCTAGTAAGGCTGATCTTTTAAATCACCTGGAGGTTTTCTTCGAAGAATATGGTTCACAAGAAGTAACAATAATATGCATAGGTGACTACAACACCGACATGTCAAAGAATACTTACTACTCCAACAAAATGAAAAGAATAATCTCAGAAAGTGGTTTACATCAAATTATTAACAACTTTACTAGAATTACCAGTAACACATCAACAATTATAGACCTGTTTATTACAAATGACAACAATCTTCAACCTCAAGTTCATTTAACACCAAAAATTACAGACCACTGTATTATTACGGCACAACTTTTAGAGAGTGGGGACCAATGTGATATTGTAAAAGTATATAGAGACTATAAAAACTTTGATGACAGGAAGTTTCAAATAGACTTAATGGAGACAGTATGGGACAGAAATTCTGTAAACGTTGATGTATTGGCTGATAAATTGGTTTATACATTAACATGTACACTAGATAAGCATGCACCAATCAAGCAAGAAATCCTTCCAATTAAGTGGTCAAACACAAAATGGCGGACACAAGACATAGAAAGGAATATCAAAGAACGAGACCAACTATATAACAGAGCAATTATCACAAAGAATAATGAGGATTTCAATCAGTATCGGAGACAGAGAAATAGGGTGGTAAATATGATAAGACAACAAAAAATATATTATTACAACACACATATAGACATGAACAAAAATGACTCAACAGAGCTATGGAAAACAATAAAAAAACTAGTGGGTGGCAAGAGTAGCAATAAAAAAACAGAGATATATTTTAATAACACCCCTGAGACAAATGCAAATATAATTGCTAATAAATTCAATGAATATTTTATACAAAGTATTGAGAAAATAACAAACAGTATTGGTGAAGAGGATATTAAAGAAATAGTTCAAAGAATAGGACCCTTTGACAAAACAATGAACACTTTCAAACTCCTGTCATTAAGTGACTTGAAAAAGGTAGTGAAAAACCTAAAAAAGAATAAAAGTAGTGTTGATGGAATAACAAGGATATTGCAAGCTTCGTTTGAGGTAATTGGTGACATATTTCTGCAAGCAATAAATACCAGTCTAGAACATGGAACTTTTCCAGAGAAGTGGAAAAAATCTACCATAATTCCTATAGAAAAAAAAGCTAACACAAATAAATGTGAAGAATATAGACCAATAAATATGGTTCCAGTATATGAAAAACTTCTTGAAAAGGTAGTAAATAAACAATTTATAGAATATTTTGAAAAAAACAACCTCCTAACCAAATATCAAGCAGGATTCCGAAAGGGAAATTCTTGTGAATGTGCATTACAAACGGTATTAATAAACTGGAAAAGTGCTCTAAGTCAAAAAAAGGTAATTGGTGTGGTGTTTTTGGACTTCCAGAGAGCTTTTGAAACCATAGACCGTAAGCTACTTTTAGAAAAGCTAAAAAAAGTATGGTTTGCGTGACAGTGTGCTTGGGTGGTTTGAAAACTATCTAGAGAATCGTACACAAGAAACAAGATATATGAACAGTACATCAGTGCCAAAGAACAATACATTTGGTGTACCTCAAGGAACTATACTTGGACTCAATTTGTTTATAGTGTATATAAATGACATTATTAAGAATATAAGAAAATGCAATATACAGCTTTTTGCAGATGATACTTTGTTATATTTTATAGGAGACAATGTGGATATGATTGTGGAAACCATCAACGAAGAACTTGAAGGATTATATAAATGGCTAAACCAAAATGGCCTAAGATTAAATATAGAAGACAAAATTTATGCTTATAAAAAGTAGATTTAATACTACCCCAACCAGAACTCATGGCGGAGTTTTTGTGAATAATGTAAATATACAGCAAGTGGAACAATTTAAGTACCTAGGCGTCATGGTGGATGAGAATTTAACGTTCTCCAAGCATTCAGAGTATATATGTAAAAAAGTGTCAAAAAAAATATATCTCCTTGGAAGGATGAGTTCTTACCTTAGCGAATGGACAAAACAAATAATCTATAAAGCAATTATCCTGACACATTTCAATTATTGCACTTCAATATTATTTTTACTTAATAACAATGAGAAGGAAACACTACAGCGAAAACAAAATCAAGCTTTACGATATATTTTGGGATGTAATAACTTACTAGTGTGAAAACCATGTTAGAAATGACAGGATTGTTGAGTGTACGACAAGTCATATTCTTGAATACAATGACTTTTGTCTACAAAATAAAACACAATTTATATCCGGAACATTTATTAAAAAACACACAATGTATATCAGATGTACATGATTACCAGACAAGATCTAGAGAGGACTTCTATGTGCATACAGCTCCAAGTTCGTATAGTCAAAATGATGTTTTCCACAATGGACTTGTACAATATAATTGCTTGCCCAATGATGTTAAGAAGGCAAAAACTGTAAAAATATTTGTCAAAAAATGTAAACAGTTCTGTAAAAAGAATGTGTAGTTGGAGAATTCAAATTTTGCTAAATATTTAAATTGTTTTAGGAACCAGTTGTCAAATCTTTTGTTTCATTGTTAGAAATTGTTTCATTGTTAGGTGTTTTGTTTCGTTGTATCTGTACACTATATTGTATCATATGTATTTATAAAATTGTAATCTTGTTAGCATATGCTATTTATCAATAAATCTAATCTAATCTAATAGATCGATCTCTAACGAAACCATGCTGTTTAGGTGTAATAATGTTATTAAATGCTGATGTCAATACATCATTAACAATTGACTCAAAGATTTTAGGAAAATGAGACATTAAACTAATTGGGCGATAATTGATAACATCGCTCTTTGACCCGGCATTCTTATATACAGGGTTGACATAAGATAGTTTCCAATACTCAGGAAACACTCCCAATAAGAGGGATTTGTTATAAAGCAACCACAATGGCCGTGAAAAAGCAAACGAACAGTTTTTAATTAATAAAGGAGCAATCCCATCTGGTCCTGGGCCCTTGTTTATATTTATATTAATAAGCTTTTCAAGAATATGAGAGATTTTAATATTTATATTACTAATATCGGCTGAGCTGTTATATTTATATTCTTCTACACTACTGTAAATTCGATGCTCTGGGTTTTCATACACAGAGGAGAAGTGCTCCGCAAACAAATCAACGGAGCTCTGCCCATCCGTAGCAATTTGGTCACCAGACTTAAGAGAAACAGGTATATCATTATTTTCTGACCTTGACTTTATATAAGACCAAAAACATTTGGAATCCCGATAACAATTATTTTCCACTCTATGAATGTAATTACAATGCAAAATTTCAGCCTGTCCCTTACAGATAGCTCTAAGATTACAAAACTCAGAATAATCATCTATCTTACCAGTCTGTTTATACTTTTTATGTGCCATCTTTTTTTGGAAAACATTAGTTTTCAACTCTGTATCAAACCAGGGCGGAAACTTATAACTATTCTTTATCTTTATCCTGGGTACATACAAGTTAAAAGCATAATCTAAAACTGAGTAAAAAACAGATATATCACAGTTAATATCACTAGAGTTAAGGCAGAGATCCCAGTTGGTACACAAAAGGAACGCGCTGATTTCATCAAATTCACAATTTTTAAAATCATATATTTCATCTTCATACTCTATATTTTTTATCTTAGTATCACACTTTATATCGATAAGAAGTGCAGGATGATGTCTATCACAGTCAATCAAACTATCATCTGCCATTTGTACAGTATCGCAGGTGTTCTCACAGAAAACCAGATCTAACATAACTCCTCTGGCATTAGGTATAGTGTTCAACTGATAAAGATTAAGAAATGGGAATGTTTCTATGAGGGATTCAGCAGCCGTGGAGTATCCATCAATAAAAACACCCAAGGAATCATTAGACCACTTCAAACCGGGAAGGTTATAGTCCCCCGCTATACATAGTTTATGGTCAGGATATTGTTCTCTAGCACTCTCCACAGCACTGCAATGCATTGCATAAATTTCAGAGCTGGATGATGGGGGAATGTAGACACAGCAAAAAATTTCTTTGACATGGTCATTTATGTCAGCAGATACCCATATCTCCTCAGATTTACTGTTGGCCAAATTTAATAGTTCTGACTTCAAATGATTCTTAACTGCAATCAAAACACCACCATTCCTCAGTTTACCAGTATCATTCGAATTCCTGTCTCTTCGATAGACAATGTAATTAATCAGACCAAGTTCTGAATCCATAAAATCTGAATTTAAAGAAGTCCCCGTAAGCATAATTATATCATAATGAGTAATTGATACATTTTTATTCAAAATATCCAACTTTGTACGTAGACCGTTTACATTTTGGTAGTAAACAGTCAGTTTATCATTAATTAGTACCTCCTTCTGTTTCCCTGGGTGACTCGAAAATTTTCTTGATTTCTTTGCTCTGTATTTGGTTGGTATCTTAATCTTCCTCCTGCTGAATTTTGTTCTTGACGCCTAAATACAAACTGTTTGCAAAGAATGAAGGCGTGATCATCGATACCTCCCTCTCATTCGTCCCTCATATCACGGATATGCTCGCTAGAGCCCTTAAGATGCTCGGGTTTGTTAAGAGGTGTACGAGGGACTTTAATAATACTTCAGCTATACGGTTGCTTTACTGTATGCTTGTCAGGCCTCTTCTGGAGTATGCTTCCTCCGTCTGGAGCCCCATGTACGCCTGTCATATACACAGAATCGAGCAGGTTCAGAGAAGATTCTTGAGGTATATCTCCTTCAAGGCGAACATCATTCCCCCTGACAACTATGCTCGCGATTACAACTTGCTTCAGAGTACTTTTTCCTTGCCTGATTTAAAATCAAGGAGGGAGCAGAGGGACCTCAGGTTACTCTATAAAATAACTAACGCCCAGGTTGACTGTCCACCATTGCTGGAGGCCGTCGGCTTGGCAGTCCCGGGTAGGACCACTAGATTCACTAATACTTTTCACCAACCCTTCTATCGCACCAATCTGAGGTTCAACTCCTTTGTGCCAAGAGCAACAAGGTTAGCAAACCGCTTTTCGGATGTTTTGGATTTGTTTCACTGCAGAGGTCGTTTTGAGCGCCTACTGAGATAGCATGTTGATTGATCGTTTTCCGTACTCGTATTTATCTGCAGTCTTGCTGTTTATTGTATGTCTGATATTGTCTGTTGTTTGATGTTGTGTTCCTGTGAGCTATTCAGTTGATTATTTAATTGTTATGTGTGATATATTGTACGATTTTAGGCTAAACTAGGCGTAGTTATAGTAGTTGTAATAGAAATATTTTGTAAACGAATGGGCAAGGCCCGTGATTGAATAAATAAATAAATAAATATTTTCAGGCCAGAAGTTCTCTTTTTCAATTAAAGGTACATACTTATTATCTATTCCCACCTTAAAAGAACTAGTTTCACCTCTAGTATTTAGTTGAGTCACTATCAGCTGCTCGTCTCCAATTACATTGGCTTTTGTTTTAATGTAATCAATGACATTTATATTCGTTGCAGACCTATTAACTCGGCTCACATGATACCATACTTTCATAGGAACTCCCTCAAAGCAGCTGGTTTGAGCATTAGGATTCTTTCTAGTATTTCGATTGCTCGTTCCAAAAGCACCCATCAATCCAGAACCATGAGCGTTAAGATTAGCTGGATTTTGTTCAGCATGGTTGGATATTTCTGGGACAGTAGGAATTTCTACTACTTTATTATCATTCCTAGCCTGATGAAGTTTTATAATTTCAGACTTATCTGAGATAATCTGGTCTTTATCCGCAATACTTGCTTTCAGCAAACTGATTTCCTCCTCTAGGTGACGAATTCTTTCAGCATTCAAAAGGGAACACCGCACAGCAGATTTACAAGATGTGCAACAAATCACCAACACTCGTTTTTTTTAGTGGGACCACTCTGAGTTCAGAGCTGCTCAGCGGAAAGCAATCCGAGCAAAAATCCTGCATGCAGATATCACATCTGAGTTCAGATTCCTCAGAGATCGATGTTTTACAGGATGAGCATGTGGCCATTGTTAGGTTAGGTTTAAATTGCAACTAGAGCAAACAGTTTCCCAACAAGACAACTTATTTTATCTGCATGAGATGTCAAAATTGTTAAAGACTTGCAATACTAATTTATTCTATATTAAAAACACCGAAAACACCACAAACTTTAGCCACCAATATTCACAAGTTTTCAATCTTCTTTGAGGTTAAATCACTTTCGTCCAATCAAAGTTTTACATTCCAACCTTAAAAACATCAACAACTTCTAACAACTTTTCTTTTTCGGAAGTTACCTTTAATGAGGTTAGGGAATGTATTAATAACCTAAAAAACAAAAATAGCCGAGATTTTCTAGGATTTAATGTTAAAATTGTAAAGAGTGTGAAAAATTTAATTTTGATACCTTTGACTAGGCTCATAAACTTATGCTTTCAGGAAGGTGCCTTCCCATCTATATTGAAGGAGGCACTTGTTATTCCTATATTTAAGAAAGGCGATCCAGGGGGGCTTGAGAATTACCGCCCAATATCCCTGTTACCAATACTATCAAAAATAGTAGAAAAATGCATGACAAAACAAATCCAAAATTTTTTTGAACACAATAATTTATTTAGTAACTGTCAGTTCGGGTTCAGAAAGGGTAGAAATACAGTCCAAGGTGTTCTGAACTTAATTACAGATATCTTAGAGGCATTTAATAAGTTCCAATATAGTACAGTGTTGTTTTGTGATTTGAGCAAGGCCTTCGACTGCGTCAATCATGAGACTCTTTTAAAAAAATTACAAGCATATAAATTTACTCCAAAAAGCCTTCAGCTCATGAATTCTTACCTGAAGGGTAGATATCAGTCTGTTCGTTGCTCTGGGGTGACATCGGCAAAGGGTGAGATTACTATTGGGGTGCCGCAAGGTTCAATCCTGGGCCCGATATTATTTCTAATATATATTAATGATCTCCCAGTAACTGATCCAGTGTCCAACTATACACTTTTTGCCGATGACACAACAGTGTGTGTCAGTACGGATACCCTAGAAGAATCACTGGAGAGATCTATGATTGCGCAAGAATTGGCATTAAAATGGTTCTGTAACAATGAGCTATTGTTAAATAGGGAAAAAACTATCAGAATGGTGCTCTCTATGAGGGGCCTGGGTGGGGTGGACTCTGATGTCCACAGCACTAAATTCCTGGGGGTACATGTGGACCAGCGATTGCTATGGGATAGCCATATCCACTCGGTTGGACTGAAACTTGCACGTAGCTTATATCTTTTACGTGGGCTGGCTGGCAATGTTTCCCTGCAGGTGCTGAAAACAGCGTATTTCGGCATGTTCCATTCGCATATTTCATATGCCATAATTGTCTGGGGCCATTCTTTCGATGCTGCCCGTCTCTTTGGTCTACAGAGGAAGGCTTATCCGAATCTTGGCAGGTTTAGGGTTCAGAGAGGACTGTAGGCATGCCTTTGCAGGTCTAGGTATACTTCCTTCCATCTTCATTATGAAAAATCTGTTATACCTAAAGTCCAACCAACATCTTTACAGAACTCATGGGGATGTTCATCATTATAGAACACGAAATAGAGATCATATTGTGCCAGACCTTTGGCGTTTGAGGAGATGTCAGAGTGGACCGGGGTACTGGGTGGTTAATAAGTTGCCAGAGGGGGTGAGGGCTCGCCCCCTTTACAATTTTAGGAAGGAGGTTCATGGTATCCTTGCTGAAAATGCTTTTTATAGCTTTAATGAATTTTTAAACTTTGATTTTAATGTGTAATATTGGTGTATATGTCTGTTTTAATAGTGAAAAGGGTCCTTCTCTTTTTAATTTGTAATTTGTATTTTACTGTATTTAATGTTTTATATTTTAGACTTTTGAAATCATTATCTGACGTGTGTAAATTACTGCATTGTAATATTTAGCATGAATAAATTATCATTATCATTATCATTAAAAGAACTTGTTGTTTTTATTTTTAATTTTTATGCTTTTATAAAAGTTTCGAAGGCAGTTCCCTTCTTGAACTATCTCTTCGGTGATCCATGCCTTTGTTTTATTACTGTTGTTACTAAATTTCTTTAGTTCCCAGGGAATGCCTTCTCCACTATATTTGTAAATATGTTCATAAATATGTCGAACTTATGGTTGATATCTCCACCCGAGAATACCTGCTGCCATGTCTCAGCGCTCACCAGCCCCCTGAAAAGCACCAGATTAAATTCCCTATTAAAATATCTTAAATATTTAGTCAGTTAATGCATCTGTTGACGCTCTTCAGGGTGAACTGCCCACACAGAGCGTCACCAGCTGCATGTAGTGGTCTGACAGACCAGTCTCAACATTCTCAGATTTTATGAGATTTTCTTTAAAGTTACAGAAAACATTATCAATCAATGATTTACTAGTGCCCTGTACCCTACTGTAGTCACTGGCACATGACACCAGGCCGTAGCTCAGTAAAATATTATTAATTTCCGTTGCATTGGAGTCCCTTACATTTAAGTCAAATATAATATTAAAATCGCCATATATTACAAACTTTTTGTTAACATTATTAATTACTTCTAATAATTGGTTAAGACTTTGAATAAATCTTTTTACATCTGCCGAGGGAGCTCGGTAAAAACATGCTATTATGACACATTGATCATCAAAAAATACTTCACTATAAGCATATTCAAAGACACCATAAATTTTTTCTACAGTCATTGTTTTTTCTTTAAATACGATGTCCCTATGCAGGTAGACCGCTACTCCGCCTCCACGGGAGTTTGCACGACTGTAGCTATCAGCCAAAACATAGGACTCTATTTTTAACATTTCAATTTCTTCCTTTGTACACCATGTCTCTGTTACACAAAGAATGTCTGGGTATTCAAGGCCTCTAAGCAATACTGACAGGTCAACACTCTTATATCTAAGACTTCTTGAATTAAGGTTACCAAATCTGATCGCCTTTCCACTGATTTCACTTGAAATACTTAGAGTGATAGATCCACCACTTCCTGTAATCGTGGTGCGATCTTTTTCTTCACAAAAAATCGCGGCCCCGTCAGGCCAAGTCTCACGCTTCCATGCCTGACGGAAGTGCTCTTGTTTAATTGTCACTTTCATGGACTTGTAGAGGTCAGGGTGGTTTTCGCATGTGACCTCAGAACATTTATCCTTTAAAAACAATGTTAAGTCCTCCGAACTTGTTTTTGGATCGAGTCTTGTAACATGTAAGTGAATATATTTGGAGACAGTTTGTATATTTGCAGTTTTCTCTTCACCGATAACAAATCTGCGGTTTTTCCATTGTCTGTGTCTCAGCTGTGCCCAGTTTCCTTCATGGATGGTTCCTTCGTTATTCAGGTTTTGTATTTCTTGCATCTTACCGATTGCTTGCGCCTCATTGATGGCCGCCCGAGTGGCCGCCCCTACAGAGGATGCAGACACTTTTTGATTATCCGTGTTCTTCCGTATTCCGTTTTCTTTATTTTTGTTATTTAAGACTGACATATTTGACCTCCAAGTTAATTTTTTGGGGAAATTTTTAACATTACTGTTGGCAACATTACTTGATACAGTGGTTGCATAAGATTCAGTCACAGGTCTGGGAGCATCACCATGTGCTCGCCCTTTCAGGTTGAGTCTGCTGTGGTCTTTCACCATCCTTTACCGCCAGCATACTCAATTGCTTTTGGAGTATCTTTTCTTTTGCTCTGAGTTCAAAAATGACTTCGTCCTTGCTTTTCGGGCTTTCTTCCTTTGCTTTTACTAGTTCGTGGAAAACCTCTGGGACCACGTATTTCTCATGATTACACTTAAAGAGGTTGATTACTTTTACCTATTAAAAGCAATTTGGCTTTTTCTGATCCATCCATGTTTGCAAGAAGCATCAGTGTAACTCTCTGTTTACTATGCTTACCTCCAGGGGACTTCTGATTTTTAAAAGTTAAGGTGTTATCTGCAAAACATTTGAAAAATAATCCTGTCTCATCTGCATTAAATACGTCCCGTGCTTGATAACCTTCTAATAAATTAGGTAAAACATCACGTCTCCATTTAGTACACTCTTCATCACTTACGTCACTGCTTTCTCAACAATTCTTTGTATGACATACGCCAGATCTACAATTATAAAAAACACAACTCATGCTGTCAACAATATGCTCCTATATTCATAACCACAAAAACATGTGGAATCACATTAGTCATAACTATGTCACTCGAGCCAGTTCCAGTGGGAATCTGCAATTGCCAGTAAGCAACAATAGCTTGAATTTGAAATACCTAAATTATATTGGCCCTAAGGTCCATAATCTGCTTCCGGCAAACATTAGAACTACTACTAAGGATAAAAAATTTGGAAACCTTTGCAAAAGGTTTGTTTTTGAAAATTATGAGTGGTTTGAAGGTTTCTTCTGAGAGTAAGACTAATGTAGGTAATGTTAACCGTTTTCACTTTTTTTCACTGTTGTGTTGTGTAATGTGTATGAAGTGAAACTACCAGAAAAGAAATGCCCAAAAATTAAAATTATAAATGTTGAAGAAAAACTGTTAACGGATGAAAGAGATTTTATAGATAAAATTATATTACAAAATGCTATTACTACTAAGGAAGAGGACAGAAAAATAACTATTCTTAAACATTACAAAGGAAAAAAAGGTCAGGAAGGTAGAGAAAGTGTAGTACTAGAAGTAGACTCAAATACATATAGTATATTGAACATTAAAGAAAAGTTATCAATTGGATGGAAATCATATAAGTTCTTTGATCATATCAATGTTGTACAATGTTTTAATTGCTTTAAATACGGACATATCGCGAAAGAATGTAGATCAAAAAAAAATATATGCCCCAAGTGTGCGGGGGAACATAAAATTGATACATGTGAATCACAAGAAATTTCGTGCTCTAATTGCAAATATGCAGCAGAAGTCCTAAAAGTGCCAAATATAGACTATAACCATAGAGCGTATGATAGAAGTTGTGAAGCATACAAAAGAGTTTATAGGGAGTTGGAGCAAAGAGTGAACTATCCAGGTGCCTTTTCAAACCAAAAATAGCAATCATCGGGTCAATTAATGTATTTAAATGTACAAAGTCTACTAGCTCATAAAGATGAACTAGATAGTACAATACATAAATGGAAACCTATTATAGTGTGTCTGTCAGAAACACATATAACCGAACAGATATCTGACCATGAAATACATTTGAATGGGTATAGCATCATAAGTACTTTGTCACACAGTAGATATACTGGAGGAACCACTATATATGTCATGGATAATATACAGGCAAAGATACTATTACAAGAATCAATATCACATGAATTATGGATTACAGGCGTACAAATAACAGTAAAAAGTAAAAAATACAATATATTTTGTTTTTATCATTCACCTGCCGCTATTAAGGCTGATCTTTTAAATCACCTGGAGGTTTTCTTCGAAGAATATGGTTCACAAGAAGGAACAATAATTTGCATAGGTGACTACAACATCGACATGTCAAAGAATACTTACTACTCCAACAAAATGAAAAGAATAATCTCAGAAAGTGGTTTACATCAAATTATTAACAACTTTACTAGAATTACCAGTAACACATCAACGATTATAGACCTGTTTATTACAAATGACAACAATCTTCAACCTCAAGTTCATTTAACACCAAAAATTACAGACCACTGTATTATTACGGCACAACTTTTAGAGAGTGGGGACCTATGTGATATTGTAAAAGTATATAGAGACTATAAAAACTTTGATGAAAGGAAGTTTCAAATAGACTTAATGGAGACAGTATGGGACAGAAATTCTGTAAACGTTGATGTATTGGCTGATAAATTGGTTTATACATTAACATGTACACTAGATAAGCATGCACCAATCAAGCAAGAAATCCTTCCAATTAAGTGGTCAAACAAAAAATGGTGGACACAAGACATAGAAAGGAATATCAAAGAACGAGACCAACTATATAACAGAGCAATTATCACAAAGAATAATGAGGATTTCAATCAGTATCGGAGACAGAGAAATAGGGTGGTGAATATGATAAGACAACAAAAAATATATTATTACAACACACATATAGACATGAACAAAAATGACTCAACAGAGCTATGGAAAACAATAAAAAACTAGTGGGTGGCAAGAGTAGCAATAAAAAAACAGAGATATATTTTAATAACACCCCTGAGACAAATGCAAATATAATTGCTAATAAATTCAATGAATATTTTATACAAAGTATTGAGAAAATAACAAACAGTATTGGTGAAGAGGATATTAAAGAAATAGTTCAAAGAATAGGACCCTTTGGCAAAACAATGAACACTTTCAAACTCCTGTCATTAAGTGACTTGAAAGAGGTAGTGAAAAACCTAAAAAAGAATAAAAGTAGTGTTGATGGAATAACAACAAGGATATTGCAAGCTTCGTTTGATGTAATTGGTGACATATTTCTGCAAGCAATAAATACCAGTCTAGAACATGGAACTTTTCCAGAGAAGTGGAAAAAATCTACCATAATTCCTATAGAAAAAAAAGCTAACACAAATAAATGTGAAGAATATAGACCAATAAATATGGTTCCAGTATATGAAAAACTGCTTGAAAAGGTAGTAAATAAACAATTTATAGAATATTTTGAAAAAAACAACCTCCTAACCAAATATCAAGCAGGATTCCGAAAGGGAAATTCTTGTGAATGTGCATTACAAACGGTATTAATAAACTGGAAAAGTGCTCTAAGTCAAAAAAAGGTAATTGGTGTGGTGTTTTTGGAGTTCCGGAGAGCTTTTGAAACCATAGACCGTAAGCTACTTTTAGAAAAGCTAAAAAAGTATGGTTTGCGTGACAGTGTGCTTGGGTGGTTTGAAAACTATCTAGAGAATCGTACACAAGAAACAAGATATATGAACAGTACATCAGTGCCAAAGAACAATACATTTGGTGTACCTCAAGGAACTATACTTGGACCCAATTTGTTTATAGTGTATATAAATGACATTATTAAGAATATAAGAAAATGCAATATACAGCTTTTTGCAGATGATACTTTGTTATATTTTATAGGAGACAATGTGGATATGATTGTGGAAACCATCAACGAAGAACTTGAAGGATTATATAAATGGCTAAACCAAAATGGCCTAAGATTAAATATAGAAAAGACAAAATTTATGCTTATAAAAAGTAGATTTAATACTACCCCAACCAGAACTCATGGCGGAGTTTTTGTGAATAATGTAAATATACAGCAAGTGGAACAATTTAAATACCTAGGCGTCATGGTGGATGAGAATTTAACGTTCTCCAAGCATTCAGAGTATATATGTAAAAAAGTGTCAAAAAAATATATCTCCTTGGAAGGATGAGTTCTTACCTTAGCGAATGGACAAAACAAATAATCTATAAAGCAATTATCCTGACACATTTCAATTATTGCACTTCAATATTATTTTTACTTAATAACAATGAGAAGGAAACACTACAGCGAAAACAAAATCAAGCTTTACGATATATTTTGGATGTAATAAACTTACTAGTGTGAAAACCATGTTAGAAATGACAGGATTGTTAAGTGTACGACAAGTCATATTCTTGAATACAATGACTTTTGTATACAAAATAAAACACAATTTATATCCGGAACATTTATTAAAAAACACACAATGTATATCAGATGTACATGATTACCAGACAAGATCTAGAGAGGACTTCTATGTGCATACAGCTCCAAGTTCGTATAGTCAAAATGATGTTTTCCACAATGGACTTGTACAATATAATTGCTTGCCCAATGATGTTAAGAAGGCAAAAACTGTAAAAATATTTGTCAAAAAATGTAAACAGTTCTGTAAAAAGAATGTGTAGTTGGAGAGTTCAAGTTTTGCTAAATATTTAAATTGTTTTAGGAACCAGTTGTCAAATCTTTTGTTTCATTGTTAGAAATTGTTTCATTGTTAGGTGTTTTGTCTCGTTGTATCTGTACACTATGTTGTATCATATGTATTTATAAAATTGTAATCTTGTATGTGCCTGAAGTTAGCTTCAGATTCAGATTTACTTTTTCCAACGAGTTTGGAAAATATAGAGAGAAAGAATTAAATAATTTTTCAAGTTTTTTCATGATAGTAGCTTGCAAAAATTACAAGATGACACAGGGAATAACTTTAAATCACATTAATAAAAATTT
>OZ020192.1:83565080-83677080 GCA_963971165.1 Philopedon plagiatum | reverse complement strand
CGGGCGCCCATGGCTGGCACTTGACCGAAATATCAAATAATATCCAAAAGCATATTGATATATACAATAAAATAGGAAAGCTAGCCGAAACACCGTTTTCTTTTATAAATATTAGGTAATTAGTTTTTCTTTGTCCAACCGAAATGTTTTGAAAGAGTATATTTCACGGGGCGGTTCGAGTGTACAGGCCGGGACCGGCAGCATCTACGGCCACGCGCACCGACAGCGATATTATTGGTGGGCCGTCTACAAATTTTGTCTCTTTTTAACTTCCTTAAGCGCTTATATTTATTTCTCCCTTAGTTTTAATGCATTTATATGGTCCATATAAACCTATGAGGTCAATTTAAAATACGACCGAGCCCGGAGCAAGTTTGGATATCTTTCGACGATAGCTTGGCTTGATTCTTTCTTGGGGAGTTTCCGCATGGAACTTGCACTTCTTTGAAAGAAATGTGTGGTTTTAAAAACAAATTATTAGGTAGATCATTGAAAATAAATTTAGGTGGGTCATTGACCAAAGACTTTATGGACGAGCCGCGCCTGTAAAGCACATTCCCCTGTGGGGTGGGGGAATGTACGATAACTAAGAATTAGTATCTTCGCCAGGTACAGACATATACAACAATGCACAAAGGGCCAAACTATTGGTGTATGTATTTTTTTCATCAATCAAATAAGAATCATTTCAAATAAATAAGCAGCGCCAGTAGCGTAACAAGACCGTCTGAGACCCCAGGGCAAGACAATCAACTGTGGCCCCCTCCTCCAAAAAAAAAACAATAATTGAAATAAAATAAATAAGAATATATTTTTTACTGGTAATTTTTTGTTTAAATTTTTTTTTCATAAATTCGTTAGGTTATATAGCTTTCGGAAAAAAAGGTGTTACGATAACGATAGAGCCCCTAAAATTTCGGTGCCACCGGGCTTTGCGCCGAACTGCCATGTGGTAGTTATGCCACTGAGCAGCACTAATCTTTTAAAGGATGGACTATTATGTTTTGCCGCGGATATTATATTTAAGCATGTTTTTTTTAGATCCATTAGAATGGACCAGCAATCATATAGAATCCTGGCTCCGATGGAGCTCGAAGAAGTTTTCCTTAAATCCACCGCCTGACTCAAAAAAGTTTCCCAAAACTGGGCCTGAGCTTTGTGACTTAACTCGATCACAATTTGAAGAACGATCTGATACTAGAACGGGTAAGCTTTACCTGTATGTAATAATATCGCTAGCGCTTGGAGGGTTTAGATATGTTATTTAAATTTCAACTTTTTTTCGCAAATTGCAAAATATTTATTTTCTTTACCAAAACATTTCTAGTAGGTTAATCTTATTGTTACACTTGCCATTGTAAGACTTTTGGTTGTCAAATAATAATTAGACTGTTCTAGCGTTAAATCTGGCCGTATATGTTCTTATTATGAACTGAACATATTATGTGAAAGTTAACTTTGAAATATCTATTTATCTGTTATAATTATACTCACTAACTATACGAATAAAGTATTTTGACTTTTATGGGGGTTTAACAGGTTTAGGATCTGACTTGTTAATTTTGCCGTTATGGTTGACATAATTTCAATTATGACAATATATTATACTATTGCTGATTCGCCCTCGTATTGTTTGTTTATAAGATAATTTTTATTAGTAGAGACGAGTTTTCCTGCTGAATAAGATAAAGGCATTTTTTTTTCAAAAATATACCCCTTAAGGGTTAAAGTATAAAGAATGGCCACACACGTGTTTGCTTATTTTTATTCGGTCCAAACGGGCTACTCCTGATCCGATCAAATCTCCCTTCTGAATACCCGTTTCAAAAAAATTTCCCGTTCTTACAAGCTTTTAGTTAACTTCACCTATTAGTATGTATGTTTGTATGTATGTTTGTATCTATGTTTGTATGTATGTTTATATATGTTTGTATGCATGTTTGTATGTATGTTTGTATGCATGTTAATATGTTTATGTCAAATATTGCAATTAAAATTTCGACTAGTTCTAATTAAGCTATTTGAAATTTTATACACGTATAAGTCCGGTGACAATGCAATATAGTATACGCCCCAAGATGGCGGATTACCTTTTTCTTTACAATCAAAGGGCTTGACAAGTAGAATACGATAAACTATGTGACGTCATTTTAAACCCAATATGACGGCCGTCACAAGATGGCGGATTACCTTTTTTCACAACCCCCTTGATATGGGTATCAAATGAAAGGATTTGACGAGTGGAATACGATAAGCTATGTGACGTCATTCTAAACCCAATATGGCGGACGCCACAAGATGGCGGATTACCGTTTTCTTAACAATCCCCTTGATATGGGCATTAAATGAAAGGGTTTGACAAGTAGAATACGATAACAGGTAAAATTTCATGTAATAGTGATGCATTATCAGAAATGGATAGGTTACGATGTAACTCAAAATTTAAAAATAAAATCTTCTAAAAAATACCTTTTAAAAACCAGTTTTTATTATTTAGATGTACTAAAACGAAAAAAATAAGTATAGTTTTTCATTGTTGCAATGCTAAATACTATTTATAAGTGGACGTAGTTCGCGTGGGTGGATCCTAATAAAATTAGTATCAAAGTAATAACTAAAACTGATATAATATATTATTTTAAATGTAGTGTCTTAAAAGCTTGTCGCGGGATTAGAAAAGAAAAAATACACACTTAGGTACTTGCAATTTCTGCCAAACAAAATTAATTCATCTATGAACTTTTCGCGCGCGACAAGCTTTTAAGACAATAAATTTAAAATAATATTAGTATATCTGTTTTAGTTATAACTTTGACACTACTTTTATTAGGATCCACCCACGCGAACTACCTTCATTTATAAATAGCATTCAGCATTGCCACAATGAAAAAGCTACAGTACTAGTACATCTAAATAGTAAAAACTTGATTTTTAAAAGTATTTTTTGCGTAAGATTTTATTCAATCTTTATAGTCATACAAATTTCTACGCGCTTTTCCTGTTTACACACTGGATACAAAAGAAACAGAAAAAAAAAACAAAAATCGATGGAAATAAACAAGAAGCTATAACAAAGTCTCAAAGTCATGTTCAAGTAGTAGTCAAGTCCAATCTCGTTCTAGTTCAATATTTTCTTTGAGAGAATGCGACTAGAGCGTGACTGCCCATACGAGTCGATCACGCGCCGTGCTCCGTTCGATCAAATCTAGCCCGATCCAGATTATGGTAGAGTTGGGAGATATATATCAATCACCGTGAAAGACAAATCACTATTGCTATCGGTGATCGAAATCTCACTAAACCAGTTATTCAGTGATTAACAAATCTGCATGCGCCACGGACGGATCACCGAACCAAAATAGATCACGGCGACCACTTAATCGCTAGTTATTGATATAAAAATTTCTTGGACTATACTAAGCAACAAAATTTCTGCTTGAACTGTTTCCAGTCATTCCCTTAAGGGGGTGAAATGGGAGTTCAAAGTTTGTAATGGACTGAATTGTTATACCTCGAATGAAGTCACGGGCGAAAGCTAGTTTACACATTGTGTCCATACATTGTGTTCATGGAGTTGACAAAAGGACAGATTATTGTTATTAATTATTGTCGTATTTAGATTCGTTGTCATAAAAAACAAAAACATTTTCAAGTATACCTAGGTATAATACTCAAAATTGCCTAAAACAATATAACTTTATTCTATATTCTAATAACACAAGAATCAAGAATAAATCAAGATCAATATTCGCCATGCCTCTGCCACTGGCCGAATCGAAAAAATACTATTTTTACCCTAATAACTAGTTACTAAACAAATCTAGTTATAATTTTATTCAATAATATATCAAATATATCAGTCTCGTAACAGTAACCATGCTACTCCGTCTAGCATTAAAAATACAAATCGCTGTAGTGAAAAATCACGGTTAAAAATAACGGCTATTCTCAAATCACTATCGTTGTTTTAACAGTTCAAAAAATCGCTAATCTCCTAACTCTACATTATGGTGCATCTGCGGTTCGGTCACGGTCCGCTCATAATCAAATAAATTCTCGGCGTTGTTTCTACGTAATAATATTATACACCAGATACAGGAACCCACTGAACCCAGAGTAGTCGAAAGTCGATTGAATAAAAACGAAGCAATATTAATTAGGGTAGTATCAGAGAAAAATAGATAGAGAGAATAATATCTCGTCTTCCCGCCAGCTCGACCACGCTATGGCCTTCAAACGGCAACACCCCGAGATTAGCCAATACGATTCTCACAATACACCCCGACATTAGCCAGTGCGGCAGCAACACGGCAAGCAGAGAGAGTTTTCTGCGGCGCGTCTCAATACTCACTCGCACTGTGCTTTATAATAACCCAAAATCTGCAGTGCACGCCCATGTCAGCTTATTTCGACGTTGGTTTGGAGGTCATAGAAAGCAAATCGTATTTATGAATGAACTCCGTACGAGATATTCTCTCTATCTTATTCTTCTCTGGTAGTATCATCGAGACAGCCGTTTAGTGATGCTGAGCCCTTGTAGATACAGGGTGGTAATAATGTTGTAAAGGCATGGAAGGGGGGGGGGGGAGTTTATTCCTCTCACCAAAATAGCAATAAAATATATCAGTAAGTATCCGCAGATCCTTAGTCCTCGAGATACAGGGTGATTTGATTTTTTAACAATCTGTTGAAGTAATTCTGAAGTGGTTAAATAAAATTTTTCGAGCGCTTTTCGGATAAGAAATTACATAACATAGCACATTTATATTTTTAGATTGAACCAGTGGCGGAGATAATGAGAATCGTTACTGTTTGTTTCAAACCAATTCTACATGATACCGTTAATTTAAAAAAGCAAGCTATACTTGCACAATTAGAGTTCCGGGCCACTAGCCCCCCCACTTAACCTGAGCAAACCTCAGCCGCTCGATCTCGGTTCATCTGCCGCGCTACCCGCCACCGACGGCACCAACGCCGTATCACATCGCGTATGCGCGGAACTGAGTGAGCCAAATTAAAAATTTTAAGAATCGTGTAAGGACAAAAGTTGTTCGTGAGAAATATTTTTTGTCTAAAAACTTTTTCTCTAAAACCAATGGTTCAGCAATTATAAGGAAATAAACAATAATTTGTTTAAAACGATTGACCACGCCAGAATCTTTCAATCCTGATAATTTTCGCTCAATCTACACCTAATTCTCAATGTTCATGATTTTTTCAGACCCAACCCAACCTGGGCAATCCTTCTGGTGATAAGGGTGGGCGACAACAATTTTTAAACGTTTTCCCCGAAAAATGTTTAAAAAAATGCATTAAAAAATACATCATATACATATATCGTTGAATTCGTGTTTCAATAAGCATTCATTTGATACCCTACACGATGCCCTTGAATTTTTTTCGTTTCCCAATTTACCCCCAAAATTAACCCCCAGAATCAAAATTTTACTTTTTATATTTCACGTTTATAATTGGGTCACCACTATCTCTGTGCCAAATTTCAAATTTTTACGTCGTATAGTTTCAGAGAAAATCGCCTAGGACAGACGAACGGACGGACGGACACCGAAGTGTTTCCATAAGTGTTCCGTTTCACGGAACACCAAAAAATGAATTATACTCTAGTACACAAATATTTCTAACGCCATTTCGGTATTAATATATATGACTTGTCTTTAATTTTGTACTCCAGTAGCGTAGGAAACGTTATAAAAATAATTAAATATTTTTCACTCTATATATCGACAAGGTAAAATTTGCTTTTATTTTTATTAGAAGAATTTCCTTCATAAGTTCTGTACCACAATTAACACTAACAGTCTGTATAATCAGCAAAATTTTGCAAGAAACTTTCATAATTTGGGGTAAAAAATCGCCATTACAAGCCACATTTTTCGATTTGCCCCAGAATTTATTTCAAGAAGTCGTACATTTTTGTAATTATACCTATCTGTAACTAAAGCTTCAATAAATTACTTATAAAAGATGCCATTTTGTTTTTAGGTACAATTTTAGCGAAATATATTGCCATTCTGCGCCACAGTGTAACTGGAAGAGCTAGTAGTCCTTTAAATGCAATTTGCGATGTTTTTGAGAAAGCCAGGGATAGTGAAGAAGGTAAGTAACAATGTCTTGAATATATCAGAAAGAATCGTGGCAACGCCACATTGAAAGAAAGCTAAGGAATCAAACCCAACCAACCTGGGCATAAACTCGTTCAGTGCTGGGGCTAACAATGCTGCCATATGAGCCTTGGCCATTTAAGTTTCATATGAATCATAGAAGACGACATAAAGTTGCTCTTAACCGTTGCGCGTCTCTCACGGCTTGTTTATTATTACAGATTGGGGAAAGTTTGTTAGTACCTTTTTTATGTAGATTTGAATGTTCTACAAGTTATATCTGGAGCTTTTTTAAACTTTTTTTTTTGTTTTGAAAGTAAGAGCAAAAGCCCTTTTGCAACCCCTTTCAAATCTCTTTCCCGCCCTGCTGAAAGGGCTCGACAGAAAGTAGTACACGGGTGCCTTCTCAAATGAATAGATCTACCTTTTTTCACAAAAGCAGCAGTCTACCTTAATTTTTTTTCTAAATTACTTTCTGAACTAAATATTAAAAGTTTTTTTTATTGAAGTAAGAATCGTCTAGTGAAAAACTCCCAAAATCGCAACCAGTTTGTAAACAGTGACGTCAGCGCTAGTTCCCGGGTATTGAAGACATTGCTCATTATTGGTGGTCATAGTTCAAGATATTGTATTTGTCTTGTTTTTAATATTTTTGCCTGGTCATTAACAATATTGTTTAAAAGCGTTGTTGATTCTACGGGCAAAGTTCGCAGCCCAATTTTTATTATATCATCATCGCCTGCCCTCTAATGGGCAAAAAAAAATTATGTGAAATTATGACTTGTCATCTTGTCAACAACGCCCAATTTACATGGACAATCACGTCAATGGTCGGTCATTACAGATAATGCGTTAAGTAGGTAGGGTATTATTGACATTAGTCGGCCAATAACGTATTTGGCCGGATTGTCGTCATGGTTCGTAACATATACAGTAATATACACCATTATCGAATCAACAGAGCTAGCCGTTTTCACCTATAAGATACACCTATACGATAACCTATTATTTTTGTTGTTGTGATCATGAAACATAAACAAATCGTTAGACCTCGTAAATGATGTTTGCAACAGGAATTAAGGATCCCACAGTAGGGAAGAGGCCTGGTGCACTGGTTACTTCTAATTGTAGTAAGTATGATATTAGCTTATTGAGGTGCTGTGCTGTCATCTTTTTATTTACAGGGAGCATAATCATAGCCAGAACAGATAACATTAAAGGTTACATACATAGGGCATGATTTTTTAGAAATTCCTAATTTAAATTGTACTTTGTAATATGTCCTGCTATAAACTAGTAATATCAAATTCAATCAATTTTTATTTAAGTAATTTGTAGGTTATATAAAATAAAATAATATCCACAATAATTGGACAATGTCCACATTTTTTGGAGGATATAATACCTACGTTGCTTTCCTACGGATCCATCCTTACGCGTGTCGAAATATTTTGGCTCATCAGCAAGGCTAGGCGCAGACAGAAGGAAAGTACTTAACGCCTTACTAACGAAACAGTGAGATACAATAAGTTGTATCTCTGGTGTGACTTTTACCATACACAAAGCTTTAACGTTTAATGCAGATTCTGCACTTTTTTGAACTAGTCCCACACCCACAGAATGAAAAACTCGAACGCTCTTTGCATCTCTTGAAGAGGAACTTGAACTTGAAGGTTTGATGAAAATTCTGTTAAATCCATAAATGTTTTTTCAGGTTATGTTGTGAATAAATGTGACCAAATACGTACGCGGCCATTTTAATTACGAATTTGTTCTGAACTGATGCCTTCCCCAGATGAGGGACTGATTTGGACAGTTTCGAACCAGTCAAAATTTATTCGTCAAGAATCGAAAACATTAATTCGTAACATACGTTCGTTAGTAACTCCAAAGGAGTTAGAATAAGTTTAACACAATCCGATTTTCGGAATTCGAACAAACCTAATGTTTATGGTTTGAGACACTTTAAAATTGAAGCAATACCTAAAACACGAATAATTTGTTGTTTTTATTGTCAATAATACTTATTTTTAATTATATTGACGTAATATTACAAAAACTGCATTTATTTTCGAGATATAAACTTCTATTACGGTATGGACAAGCGTAAAAGAATTTTAACTCTCGCCATATGCGCCGACTGCAGAGGGGCTCGGGGGCCAGAGACCCCAAAAAAATATAGTGGAGGCTCAGCCCCCCTAACGAAACCCAAAAGTTGTGAAGAAAAATTGTTAAGAAAATATGTAATACAATTTTAAATAATATTCTCCATAAACGGATCTACTGCAATTCTTATCCCCAACATAGACGTAGTTATGGGGGTGGAGGTGGGGTGCTTAACACCCCAAAACCCTAATTATCACCCCCAAAACTTTTATTAAGCGCTTCTAATTAATTAACTTTTAGGCCATATGCTGAATAGGGTCTAGGGCTTAAGCACCCCTGAATTTGACATCCTAACTACGCCTATGATGCCCAAACTTAGCTGCTTAATACTCCATATGAAAATTCGTACGTAGCATACCATTCTTTTGATTTAGTATGGGAAACTGTGGCTACCTATGTGGTGCACAGAGACGCAACAGGGGGGGGGGGGGGGCAAACTCGAAATTAGCCCCCTCCCCCCGACCTATTGGTGTTCCATAAAAATAAAAACTTGTAGGTAATCATAATAATACTTTATCTTAAGGGACAGGGCTTAAGCCCCCCCCCCCCCTAAAAGGCACTGTCTAGTTGCGCCACTACACGTACATTAAATTTGTGTAGCTTTAACGTATTTTTTAGTTTGTCATAGTCCTATGTATGTCTAAACTAATGCCTGAGAGGGGTACTTTGTTCTTTCCTTTAATATTAATAAAGTAAAAGGAATACAAACATATTTTTCCCAGAGATTTTAAACACCCTTTTAAATAAATTTCAATATTTCTATTCGACAGACACGTGATTCCCCCCCACCCCCCCACCCCCCTCCTCCAAAATTTTTATAAACTCGGTGCTAGGGTTTCCAATCCGGGATCCCGGGATCGCTAAATCCCGGGATCCCGTGTATGTCTGTCCCGAAAATCCCGAGATTAATTTATCCGGGATCCCGGAAATCTCGAAAAAATTAAATGCTCAAATTTAAAATTTAAATCTGCTGAGGTTGGGTTTGATGGTTGGGGGAATCATCTCAATCTTCAAAATCCTAGCACACTTCACGAAACTGATTTTTTTGAGCAACCCAATTGTGAAGCAATTGTTTGTCAAAAATGTATCGGATATATTAGAAAAAAATATTGTAGACTCCGAATCTGATGAAGATATGATGCCCCTATCTGAAATAGCAAAGAAACCGACCGAAACTTTAACCTTACAGCAGAAACTTCAAGAGGCCATAGGTTCTCTGACTACTAAACCTATTTTGTCAAGACCAGAAAATCAAAGAAGTCGTCTTAATGTGATAAAAAAGGAAATGTCACTTTATGAAAATGGTGGATTGAGAGGTTTATATCTTCAACGGTGCTACAAATATTTAATGACAGTCCCACCCACAAGCGTGGAATCAGAAAGAGCCTTTTCATCGGCAGTCACATTTGCTACCAAACTTAGATCGCGCTTAGATGATAAAACTCTAGATACTTTAGTGTTTTTAGGATCATATTTTATTTACACTAAGCAGAACGTAAATATTTAAATTTATAAATTTTGTTTTAGTGTTTGTCTATAGTTTCTTTATTTTGCTTCAAGCAGTGTTTCTTTTTTACTTACTCAACATGAATGCTTACTATGTTTTTTTATTTTCTTTATATTTTTTTAATAAAACACTTTTTTAATTTGCTTTTGCTGTAGCTGCATTTTTATTTTTTCTGTAGATTAAATTTCCCATTCTCAAAGTTAACCCGGTATCCCGGGATCCCGGGATTATGGGTTCTAATCTCGGGATCTCGAAACGGGATCCCGATCCCGAAAATTGGAAACCCTACTCGGTGCCTATGACTCTCGCAAAGTATGAAATTCTTATTTCACTTGGTTGTCTTTTGTTTACAAAGAGATTATGAAATATAATATCACTAACTTTGTTCAATTCTAGTGAGCTCAATTTTCGAAGTACACCACTAGTAGGTATATTAGCAAACAAGGAAAAAACTTTATGGAGTATTGACCTTAAGTTAGAAAATAGAAAATACAGATTACCTACGTGATTCGACTATTATATGATCACCGGTCTATGTCTTTTATTTCAGTGAAAAGTATCCAGCTCTTAATTCTCTGATAAAAGTGACCGATAAAGTCCGTATCCCTCCGGAACGCGTAAATCGGTTTTGCCGGAAAACGAGCGGAATTGGAAACGACTGCATTTACCGAAAGAAAAGAGTAAATAGTGGATAAATGGGCCTTATAACAGACTAAACCCGTTTATCAGTTGTGTAATGGCTTTTAGGGAAGTGAAAAATAGAACTGAAGTTTGTCCAATTATCATAAAATTCCCCTTGAGGGTGGTCATCTCTGGACATTGTTTATTTTTTCTGCGTAGAAATCTAATAGCTTTGCATTTATAAGCTTTTTTCTTTATTTTTTTTTATGGGAATGACTTTTCTTCAATTGTTTTTCCATTTTTTAAATTATCTTTAATTTTTCACAAATGGTACATGACAAAAATTTAAGGTTCAGTTAAGTTTAAGTTGAACTGTAGCTCACCTTTAGGATTTATAGGTACTAAAACATAAACCAGAACACCAGAACAATATTTCGCAAGCATCTTACACACCGTAGAATTTTAATTTGGCAAACATTAAGCTTAGACAAGCAGTTACAGAGTTTTAAAATGTATTTTATAAGGCTTACATTATATTGCTGTTATTAAGTTTGTGACATCGGGATATAATTTTTTATCTCTTTATAGAAAGAAAATTTAATTCTGTTTGATAAAGACGTTTGAAAGATGCTTTAAATCCCTCATCATTTTATATAAAATTAATTTGTTCTGTAGAAAAAAAAATGTGAATATCCTAGGGTCCAAACATTTAACACTAAATGCACACAATAAACTGCATCTTGTAAATTTTACTCTAAATATCGTCTCTACACTTGCCAAACTCGGTACCTATCTGCCCAACCGACTTCACAAGAGGAGCACGGTGTACCTCGACTAAGTTTAACTCAAAGGTCTTTCCACTTCCATTTTTTTCAGATTGTATTAAAGTGGTGTGGCCTAAGTAATTTAAGCCCAAAATAAAAATCCTAGATCAATAGTTTGAAAAGAAAACTTGATTGTACCATTATTTTTTAGGTTAAGCGGCTTTATTTTATGAAAACGAGTAGTATCAAAATTTTTTAAGGCATATAATCTTCTTTCAAGTCCTGGAAACAATATATTATATTTAATATTTTTAAATGGCGTTGATAATCTAGAAAAAAGAAGAAAAAATGAGTTTTTCGTCACTTTCTGGTATCTATCTCTTAAATGGTACTTTCAAATACGATGGTTTATGAATTCATTTTAAAGATAATGTAATTATCTACAAATCGAAAAAAAATTGCCTCGCTATCTTCATCTGTTCAAAAGATAGAGGTAATAGAAGGTTGACAAATTCGAACAAAAAAATTATGGAATCAGAATGTTGTGATATATCTCAATAATTATAAGTTATGGTTAAAACTGTTCATCATTTTCAAAAACTTGACACAATATCAAGCAAAGTTAAAAAAAAATCGTCGTTTATCCGGAATAAAACCAATGATAGGATCGTGGGAAACTGTATGTCCGCGCCGTTGCAACGGTGTTAGTTTACCTCCTCGATCGAGGAAGAAATCCTCTACCGCCTTCCTTCAAATTGTTAATAAAGAGTAAAATTTTTAGTTATTTATTACTGAACCTAATGGTCAGCCTAACTGCATTTGACTTTCAGTAATTTGTACACAAAAGTTCTGAACTTTAAAGTAAGCGCGCAACTCCTTGTTAATTGTTTATGAATTATCATTACGGATCCATATACTGCGAAATTGCGCGACTTCAAAGTTTAGACTTTCGGTGTACAAGTTACCTAACTTTGAACAAAATTAAGTTTACCATTAACCACAGTTATAAATTCGTAAAAATATTATTTCATACTTTATAGTGTTTTTTCTTTTGTGAAGTCGGTTAATTTTTCAAAAAATCGTAATCCTGTTGTTCATGCTAAGTATTTTTTCATACTCTCCGCGTCCTCAAATCACTTTTGTAATATTTGATTTGAAACAGGGTTTGCCAAAAAATCTTTTTTGGGCCGTGAAACCAAAATTATTAAGTATGTGCTAACTACTGGCCGGTATACTGGTCTGTAAGGTCATTCAAGCAAAAAAATATTAGCTTTGTTCGCGGAGACGATCCGTGACCAGTCCGTAACCTGTACAAGTTAAATAATCCCAAACATTTATGCGCATGTGCGATTAGAAACCGATCAGGAATTGACAAATCTCCGCGAACGTTTTTGGTGAACGTGCTTGTCCGGAACATCTGCGAATCACTTAACCTTAACATATTTTATTATTTTTAAATAAATTTTTAGACTGAACAACCTAATTTAACATTATATAATGATTAAAATTGCCACAAAGACATATTTGTTCTGTTATGAGTAATTTTAAATACAAGAATAATTGAATATACTAGAGCATATTATTATATACAAATTTATATCTACCTTTATTTCCTTTATACAACTAACAGTATATGAAATTTAACTGTTCGTTATCGCAAAATACAGCCCGCCCAAAATTAAACGACAATTTTCAAACAAATTTCACACTGCACTTGCGCGGACAAATAATTCATGCCATAATTCTCGGATCGTTTTGACTGGTTACGGATGTGTCCTGAACTTGTTCTCGCATCACCGCGAACGCCAAATTTATTGTCAAAATCAGTGATTTTCTGTACCGCGAACGCAAATAATCGCAAAGCGCACGCGCACTTGTCACGGACTAGTTCCGGATCGTCTCCGCGAACAAAGCTATTGTCACAGAAAACATAGCTACGCAAAGCTATGTTTTCTGTGCTATTGTCCAAGCCATTAGGCTATGTTCTCTAATCTTTTTAAATGTCATGTCATTACTTCCAATCAATTTTAATTGTTCTAAAAAATAATTAAAACAGCATTTTTCCTGAAAAGTTAATTTTTTAGTTTTTGTATACTTTATTGAATGGACGTTTCAGGAGTTTTTTCTAGGGTCATCACATTAGGATCAGCTTTGTTAGTTTCCCTAGTTTTTTTGTTTTGTTTTTTTACAACAGAAACATTCCTTCTGCTTTCCTTAGTTTTGAACCAAATATGAGATTTTTATACTTACAAACAGAAAGAATTAAAATGCTTATATCTGATGCCTTGATCTCCACTAACAATAACATTTGTCTAATTTCAAGATACGCATCAGTACCATAGACAAAATATATTTAGACCATCACAACGTATTCGCGACACCAGCTGAATCCGTCCAATGTATGGGCGAAAAAGTGCGTTTGTACGCATATGGCGCCAGTCAGGTTTTTAAACGACGCCGACGGTTCTCTCGAGGCATGCGCACTCGGGACGTCTCGTAAAAGTGGTTGTTGAACTCAATGACGCAACTCGGCAATCAGAACCGGGCCGAAAAAATCTCAGTCATTTTTATGTTATGGTATTTTTGGTTGGGGTGGCGAATATAGCGAACCTCTGAAGCTTGTTATTTCGATACAAAAATATTCTTTACAAAGTGTTAAAGTAATTTCATATGTTTCGCCAATTATGTATTAAACTTTTAAATATAAGGAATTATTTTGTAGTCTATTTCTTACAATTAGTGCATAAATACAAATCGTTTAATTCCAAATTTAAATTATATCAATATGTTAAAGAATAGTAGGTAAAAAATGTAATTTATCTTACATGGACTCCGGTGTTGAAGTGAATCCACACACGGAGAAGTAGAAATATTTATCAGTGACAGAAAGGCACTGATGGGGTGTGTGTGTATTAGGGGCATTGTATAAGGGGTAAGGTGGTGTAAGAAGGTCATATATAGTGTCAATGCCTCCTTCCCCTATATTGCATAAGGGTGAGTGTCCAAAAGGCATATTTGCGCTTTCGCCTAAGGGGAACTAAAAATACTAGTGGATTAGGGTAGAGGGGAGTATTTTAAAAGGGATGGCGAAAGAAAAAAGCGCTTTCGCCAAAGGATCGCTAAGATATCAGTGGATTAGATTAACATGGGGCCGTAAGTAAGTAGCGCTTTAACCAACGTATCAAGCGCACACACTGCAAATAGGTGTCAAAATATTTACATCTTACCATAGAACTTGGTTTGTTCAATAATTATACAGGATGGGGTGCCAATCCAATAAAATATACACATAGTTTTGGTAATTTTTTTATTTACTATTTTACTTCTTAAAACAGTTGCATATATATATATATATATATATATATATATATATATATATATATATATATATATATATATATATAGAGTAAAGTGACCAAGTATGGAATAGGTGCTTAATATGGAATATCGATGTATTTCAAAAACTATTGGCGCCATTTACTAACTGAAGACTGACACATCAACAAACGCTTATTTTTGCATTGCCGCGAAGTCTTGGTAGCCGTATTTGCATTATTATGGATCATACCGCCGGTAAACACTTTTGCTGATATTGAAAGTTTATTTCCTGGCAAGTATTTTTCTGTTTTCTGGTAAGACGTCTCAGTTTAATTGAATTCCTTTGATTGCATGCCTATCCTCGAATGTCATTGTTTTTTATTGTTGGCATTGTTAATCGTTAATTTTATGTTTTTAGCAAAAAAACAAGATTCAATTTAATGTGAGGTTACTGCCAAATATGGAATATACCTGAGCACACCTGAGAAATCTGGATCCAGTGTATATTGTGCAGTCACTGGGTACACGAATAATTCTCAGGTGCACTGATCGAGCATTTTTTTTGTGACTTTTGCAAATAACTTGTGTTTGTGTCTTGCACAATTAAAGTCTCTTTTTGTTTGTAAGAAAGTCGTTTTTCAGTTCCTTTACTTAACATTTTTTTAAAATTTGCTTAGATTTTATATTTTCTTTGAAAGCAGATAGTTTTCTGGTTGATGTGTTTGTACATGCTATTATTTTTTAGGATTAAATAAACGTTTATTTAACATATTTTATTTATTTACTAAGGTATTCCATATTAGGTTCACAAAATATAGCACAGAAATATGCAACTTTTTATTTATTAGCTCATAATTTCTGTTATAAGAAATTTACTCCCTTATAACATCAAAAATATTTTCAGATGATCCTTAATAAACGGTTTTAGTAATATTACAAACCATTTTTGCACAAAAGAAAAATTTTACACATAAATAACAAAATGGTATTCCATATTTGGTCACTTTACTCTCTCTCTCTCTCTCTCTCT
This sequence comes from Philopedon plagiatum, assembly GCA_963971165.1. NCBI lineage: Eukaryota > Metazoa > Arthropoda > Insecta > Coleoptera > Curculionidae > Philopedon > Philopedon plagiatum. Next base: position 83,661,552 of record OZ020192.1, on the reverse strand, counting down.
CTCTCTCTCTCTCTATATATATATATATATATATATATATATATATATATATATATATATATATATATATATACATATACATATATACGTTATATATATATATATATATATATATATATATATATATATATACAGTGACCGGCAAAAAGTTCGCAACATATGGGAAAAATTTTTATTAGGAGAGTATCGGAAAAACTTTCCCAGGGGATCGGTTCTGCATGTCCGATAACCTAAAAATCGATTTTGACATACGTCACGTGACCACTGGTATAGCGTCAAATTAAAAAAAAAATTGTTAATTTACAAAAAGTGAGGTTAGTTGACGAGATATCAAAAAAAGTTATTTGAAAAAATTGCTTAGAATTAAATTCTAGGACCTTGTGCAAAATTTTAAGATTTTATTTAAAAAAATTGGAAAACTCAATTTTTTTTAAATATTTTTTTATCGATTTAGAAATTTCCGGTTTTTTTCGTTTAGACAGCTTGGCTAATGTAAAGCCCATGTATCTGGATGAAAATAAACGAATGTAGTAGGTTTTTCTACAATTGACAGGACAAAATTAAAAAAAACAGGGTTTCGCCGGACGCTAGCTGTTGCAATGATTTGTATCTAGCAGCAGTGTCAAAATTTTAGAGACATTTCAATGAGATTACATTGAGAAAACCTTAATCGTCTTAAATATATCTGAAGCTCGACTTTTTGTAAAGTTAAGGGGATTAAAATAGATAATAAACAAAAAATTACCTGTTTATTTAATCGAAATTTTATAAACGAAAACCAATGTAAGAAAAACTTAAAAGTAGTCAAATTCTGTACTAACAACACAAAAAATCATTGTTTTTCCTTGGGTGCACAAAATTTAAAACTCAGTATGACCACCATTTCTCTCCATACATACTGTTGTTCTCGAGCGCAACTCTCGATTAACATTTCGGAGCATTTTACGATTTATTTGCAATACACAATTTATAATGACATTCTCTAAATTTTGTATATTCCTAAAGGGTCGATGTTTGTACACAGGGTTCTTTAGGTATCCCCACATAAAAAAATCTAACGGAGTCAGATCTACAATTCTACAATTGACAGGACAAAATCGAAAAAATAGGTGTTCGCCGGACGCTCGCTGTTGCAATGGTTTGAATCTAATGAAATGACTGTATCAAGATTTTATTAAGATTTTTCGCACATAAATTTAACAACCAGGTCTATTTAGTTGTACTTAAAACTACCAAAGCAGGCTCTGAAATTAAAACAACCAAATAATCTAGTAGGTTAAAAACAACAGAAAATGTCAAACAAATTATAATTTGTTTGATTTCAACCTATGTCATTGGTTTATGTCTCGCATCTTACTAAGTTTGATATTTTACATAAGTTTATTAATATTTTATTCCTTAAAATGGCACCCACACTACTTCTTCAGGAAAAGATAGAAATTATTTTAATTTCTGGAGATAATTACAAAAGCCATAGAGAAACAGCAGCAATTTTTAATGAGAGGCACCCCGATAAATCCCTCCATTATTCCACAGTATCTCGTCTAGTCAATAAATTTAAAGAAACGGGATCGGTAGAAAATCAGTATAAAGTTTCCCATGAAAAACCGGTAACAGGTGACGAAGGTTCTCTGGATGTGTGTTTGTCGATCACAGAAACACCCCAATTAGCAGTTGGTCAAATATCGGAGATCACTAACATTCACGAAAGATCTGTGCGGAGGATATTAAAAAGAAACAAATTTCATCCGTACAAACCTAAATTTGTACAAGTATTAAAAGATAGGGATTATGACGCCCGCTTCGATTTTTGTGCCTGGTTCCAGGGTATGATTGAGGAAGATTTTAATTTCCCAAAGAACGTTCTTTTCTCGGATGAAGCTACATTTACCTCTAACGGAACCGTCAGTTCACAAAACTGTAGATGGTGGGCCACCGAAAACCCAGACTTTGTAATTCAGAGTAAAGACCAATATAGTTTTAAGGTTAATGTGTGGTGCGGAATTTTCAACCTCAGAATAGTGGGACCTTTTTTCTTTAGAGACAATTTAAATTCAGAACGATATTTAGAATTTCTACAAACTGAGATATCTGACTTTTTAGACAATTTGTCATTAGCCGAAAGAAGAAATTTATACTTTCAACAAGACGGAGCTAGCATTCATTCCACAAATGAGGTGAAGAGATGGCTGGATCAAGAATTTGGAAACCAGTGGATAGGACGGTTTTCTGAAAATCCGTGGCCTGCGAGATCACCAGATCTGACTCCGTTAGATTTCTTTATGTGGGGATACCTAAAGAACTCTGTGTACAAACATCGACCCTTTAGGAATATACAAAATTTAGAGAATGTCATTAAAAATTGTGTATTGCAAATAAATCGTAAAATGCTCCGAAATGTTAATCGAGAGTTGCGCTCGAGAACAATAGTATGTATGGAGAGAAATGGTGGTCATACTGAGTTTTAAATTTTGTGCACCCAAGGAAAAACAATGATTTTTTATGTTGTTAGTACAGAATTTGACTACTTTTAAGTTTTTCTTACATTGGTTTTCGTTTATGAAATTTCGATTAAATAAACAGGTAATTTTTTGTTTATTATCTATTTTACTCCCCTTAACTTTACAAAAAGTCGAACTTCAGATATATTTAAGACGATTAAGGTTTTCTCAATGTAATCTCATTGAAATGTCTCTAAAATTTTGACACTGCTGCTAGATACAAATCATTGCAACAGCTAGCGTCCGGCGAAACCCTGTTTTTTTTAATTTTGTCCTGTCAATTGTAGAAAAAACTACTACATTCGTTTATTTTCATCCAGATACATGGGCTTTACATTAGCCAAGCTATCTAAACGAAAAAAACTGGAAATTTGTAAATCGATAAAAAAATATTTAAAAAAAATTGAGTTTTCCAATTTTTTTAAATAAAATCTTAAAATTTTGCACAAGGACCTAGAATTTAATTCTAAGCAATTTTTTCAAATAACTTTTTTTGATATCTCGTCAACTAACCTCACTTTTTGTAAATTAACAATTTTTTTTTTAATTTGACGCTATACCAGTGGTCACGTGACGTATGTCAAAATCGATTTTTAGGTTATCGGACATGCAGAACCGATCCCCCGGAAAAGTTTTTCCAATACTCACCTAATAAAAATTTTTCCCATATGTTGCGAACTTTTTGCCGGTCACTGTATATACACACATATATATATATATATATATATATATATATATATACAGGGTGATTGATGGTGAGTGGCCTATTAGAAGTTCTGGCGAACTAGTCAACGGATCACATTGAAAATTTGGTAGTTTACATAAGTGGACATGACCTTTCTTTTAAAATTATTTTTGGCCTTGCGGTGTTGCCGCTTCTACTGAAAAGTATTAGCACCTATGATAATTTAAATGGAACACCCGGTATATTATATTTTTTTTAGAATCCCTGTTGGTTTGTTAATAAGTTTCGTTAACATATTCCTATGTCTATCTAGTATCGTTGTCGAGATAATAATTATTTTCTTCTTTTTTTCTCGGAAAACATGGTAGTCAATAAGGGCTGATATTTTTGAACTCATGACAGATAGGACACTAGAATTTGGTGGAGAGCTAGGTAATACCACGAGGCTATTCACTCGGTGTCCAAATCGTAGTTATATTTGTACAGGGTGTTTCAAAAATAAACATATTTTGATGGTTTGGAAAAATGATTAAAAGTACATTTTTTTAAATGGAACACCCTGTATTTTAACCGCGGTCCTAAAAGCTCTGTAAATTTCCTATCTTTCAATATATCATGTCCCTATACCTATCTCGAATAGTTTTTGACTTATTAGCATTTATTTGGACAATTTAACTATTACAGATAACATTCACGAGTTTTTAGGAAAATTTGAAAAGTAGCCTTTGGAAACTGTTGTTTTTAAATGGATGACACTTTTCTATTATTTATTCCGTTTCGTTGTCAGTTGGTTGCCGTACTTGAAAATTCTAATTTAAGGTTTTAAGAGAAATGGAAGAAAACAATAATTATTCAAATACAGTACTTATGAATTTATTTGTTTTACATGGTCAGTGTGATAAGATCATTAGTCGTACTTGTAGAAAATTCAATGAAATGTATCCAAATTTGCCATCAATGAACAATAAGAAATTTAGACGAATTCAAAGCAATTTCAAAAATTTTGGTTCTTCCTTGAAAGTTCCCAGAAATTTACCCAGACCTGTAACATCTAGTGAGGACAACGAAATTAACGTTTTGGCTTATTTTCATGCCTATCCGCAGGCTTCAATAAGATGTGCCAAAGAAGATTTGGGCTTAACCTATTTCTGCGTGCAAAAAATATTGGCTAAACATAATATGCATGATTATAAGTATACCAAAGTTCAATGTCTTAAGCCTGAGGACTGTCCACAAAGAGTTTTATTTTGCGAAAACTTGTTAGTTCATATTCAGGAAGATCCACAATTTTTAAGGAAAATCATTTGGACTGATGAATCAAAATTTTCTCGCGAAGGAATTTTTAATAGGAAAAATATTCATTATTGGGCGAAGGAAAATCCTCATGTAACGAGAGATACTGGATTTCAAGAAAATTTTCGATTTAATGTTTTTTGTGTAATGATGGACAACAAAATTCAATATTTGATATATGATGAAAATTTAACTTCCAGAAAATACTTAGAAATTTTAACTACATTTGTCGAAAATTTCGTGGACAACCTTCCTCTCGCCCAGTATCGCAGCTGCTGGTACCAATTGGACGGGGCTCCCGCTCACTGCACTGACGAAGTTAGTGCGGAAATACAGAGAATGTTTGAAGATCGTTGGTTCAGGCGTTTGGGACCTTGGAATTGGCCTGCAAGGTCCCCAGATTTAACACCTCTGGATTTTTACCTTTGGGGCACTCTCAAGAATATTATTTACAAGACACCGGTAAATTCAAGGGAAGAGTTAGAAGATCGGGTGAATCGGGCATTTCAAAATTTGGATGCTGGTGAACTTAGACTTGCTACTGGACATGGTGTAAACAAGCGAATTTTAAAATGCTTAGATGTCAACGGCCAACGTTTTGAACATTTATTAAAAACTAATTAAATGTTTTTTACTTTTTTCTTGGTAATTTTGTTAGAAGTCAAAAAAATATTATTATGTACACTACAACTTAAATATGATTAAGTAATTTTAAGCATTTAAGAATTTACTAATTGTTTAAAATTTGTCTAAATTTCTTATTGTTCATTGATGGCAAATTTGGATACATTTCATTGAATTTTCTACAAGTACGACTAATGATCTTATCACACTGACCATGTAAAACAAATAAATTCATAAGTACTGTATTTGAATAATTATTGTTTTCTTCCATTTCTCTTAAAACCTTAAATTAGAATTTTCAAGTACGGCAACCAACTGACAACGAAACGGAATAAATAATAGAAAAGTGTCATCCATTTAAAAACAACAGTTTCCAAAGGCTACTTTTCAAATTTTCCTAAAAACTCGTGAATGTTATCTGTAATAGTTAAATTGTCCAAATAAATGCTAATAAGTCAAAAACTATTCGAGATAGGTATAGGGACATGATATATTGAAAGATAGGAAATTTACAGAGCTTTTAGGACCGCGGTTAAAATACAGGGTGTTCCATTTAAAAAAATGTACTTTTAATCATTTTTCCAAACCATCAAAATATGTTTATTTTTGAAACACCCTGTACAAATATAACTACGATTTGGACACCGAGTGAATAGCCTCGTGGTATTACCTAGCTCTCCACCAAATTCTAGTGTCCTATCTGTCATGAGTTCAAAAATATCAGCCCTTATTGACTACCATGTTTTCCGAGAAAAAAAGAAGAAAATAATTATTATCTCGACAACGATACTAGATAGACATAGGAATATGTTAACGAAACTTATTAACAAACCAACAGGGATTCTAAAAAAAATATAATATACCGGGTGTTCCATTTAAATTATCATAGGTGCTAATACTTTTCAGTAGAAGCGGCAACACCGCAAGGCCAAAAATAATTTTAAAAGAAAGGTCATGTCCACTTATGTAAACTACCAAATTTTCAAAGTGATCCGTTGACTAGTTCGCCAGAACTTCTAATAGGCCACTCACCATCAATCACCCAGTATATATATATATATATATATATATATATATATATATATATATATATATATATATATATATATATATATATATATATATATATATATATATATATATATATATAGATAGATACAGGGTGCGCCAAACTCAGTGGCCTATTAGAAGTATTTAGAAAACGACAGAAGATGATTTTCTGAAAACTTGGGTGAGGTTATAGGAACTGGTGTTCTATCGTTTAAAAATATTTTGAAAGAGGCAGTGTTGCCACATCATTCTGAAACTCATAGCAACTTCGGAATTTTAAATGAGACACCCTGTATATTATTTTACATTTTGATTCTGATTTATAATACAATTTTTTTTTGTGTATAATATCCTATGCCTATCTCTGATAGTTTTTGAAATATTAATTCATAAGTAAATATTTGGGGCTAAAACATGCTCCCTAAAAAATCAAATATTTTTGTGACCAAGGCACCTAGAAAGTTAAAATTTTTGCAGAAGTTTCCCAAAATATTGCTTTCTTAGAATTTTGACGAATTATTAAAGTATTTTTATACAGGGCGTCTCAAAAAAATTGTATCTTCGTAATATAAATAAATGCAAAAAACTCAACTTTTTTAAATAGAACACCCTGTATTTTATTTTTTTAACAAAAACTAGAACAAATTTCCTACCAAACTGTATACCATGTTCCTATACCTATCTTTAACCGTTTCGAATTTACAGGCATTTTAGAAAATTAATAACTAAATAAAAATGTTTTAAAACATTTTAATAGTAGACTTTGGCAGAATTTGTCCGGAAACAAATAAAAAATAAAAATGTTAAGTAAATTGGCTTTGGGGAAAGGTCTATTTTTTAAATTATCAAACAAAATGGCAAATAACTCTTATTCTAATGCAGAAATTTTGAATTTATTTTTTATACACGGAGAGTGTAATAAAATTATATCAAGAACATGTAGACGATTCAACGAACTGTATCCGAATTCACCTCCAATGACACCAAAAAAGTTTAAAAGAATGGAAAGAAATATGTTGCAGTATAATAATGTTAAAGCGCCCAGAATTCAAATTAAACCGGTAACAGGTAATGAAGAAAATGAAATTAATGTTCTGGCATATTTTCATGCATTGCCGCATGCGTCCATATACAGTGCAGAAAACGACTTAGGACTCACATATAAATCCATAGAGCGAATCTTACATAATCATAAAATGCATGATTACAAACGTATTACACTTCAGGCACTTCAACAAAATGATCCTCTAAAACGTGTAGAATTTTGTGAAATTATATTAGTCCGGACACAAGAAGACCCCGATTTTTTAAAAAGATCATTTGGAGAGATGAAGCTAAGTTTTCAAGGGAAGACATTTTTAATCGAAGAAACTCCCATTTTTGGTCTAGAGAAAATCCCCACTTCGTAAGAGAAAAAAGTTTCCAGTATCAGTTCAGTTTTAACGTTTTTGTTTGCTAATGGATAATAAAATGGCCTTTTGTATTTACGACGATAACTTAACGGGCGCAAAATATTTAGAAATATTAAGGACCACTGTTTCGGACTTTTTAGATGATTTACCATTAAATATGCTTGAAAACTGCTGGTGTCAGTTAGATGGAGCACTTGCCCATTCTACCAATGAAGTGCGCATAGAATTATTTAACATGTTTGAAGACAGATGGATTGGTCGACAAGGACCATGGAACTGGCCCCCAAGATCTCCGGATCTTACCCCATTAGATTTTTATTTGTGGGGTACAATAAAAGAAAGAGTTTATAAAACATCAGTTTCCACCAAGCAGGATCTAGAGCAACGAGTAAGGGCAACTCTAGGAGCTATAGATGGAGAAGAAATACGGAGAGCTACAACAGACCATGTAACAACGTCTATTCATGATTGCTTAAGAGCAAACGGGGGACATTTCAAACAATTTAGTTATTAGTTTTATTTTTGTATTACTTTTATATTGTTTTTTTTTTGTACAATTTCATTCCTTACTTACCATGTAAGCATAAATTAATAACATTCTTTCATTTTAAAATTTAAGAAAATTTTGCTAATTTGTTTGATAATTTAAAAAATAGACCTTTCCAAAAAGCCTATTTACGTGACATTTTTATTTTTTATTTGCTTCCGGACAAATTCTGCCAAAGTCTACTATTAAAATGTTTTAAAACGTTTTTATTTAGTTATTAATTTTCTAAAATGCCTGTAAGTTCGAAACGGTTAAAGATAGGTATAGGAACATGGTATACAGTTTGGTAGGAAATTTGTTCTAGTTTTTGTTAAAAAAATAAAATACAGGGTGTTCTATTTAAAAAAGTTGAGTTTTTTGCATTTATTTATATTACGAAGATACAAGTTTTTTGAGACGCCCTGTATAAAAATACTTTAATAATTCGTCAAAATTCTAAGAAAGCAATATTTTGGGAAACTTCTGCAAAAATTTTAACTTTCTAGGTTCCTTGGTCACAAAAATATTTGATTTTTTAGGGAGCATGTTTTAGCCCCAAAAATTTTCTTATGAATTAATATTTCAAAAACTATCAGAGATGGGCATAGGATATTATACACAAAAAAAATTTGTATTATAAATCAGAATCAAAATGTAAAATAATATACAGGGTGTCTCATTTAAAATTCCGAAGTTACTATGAGTTTCAGAATGATCTGGCAATACTGCCTCTTTCAAAATATTTTTAAACGATAGAACACCAGTTCCTATAACCACACCCAAGTTTTCAGAAAAACATCTTCTGTCGTTTTCTAAATACTTCTAATAGGCCACTGAGTTTGGCGCACCCTGTATATATCGCCATTATCGACAGTTTTGTATAGCAAGAAAACTCAGATTTAAGACAACAAACTATACAATTTTTGTTAAAATCTCACTAATGGTTACATTTTTATCATTAATAAAAAGAATAATTACAAGTAATATATTTAGCATTTATTACTCGATAAAAGATTCACGTCATGTGAAATAAATTTTGAAGTACGGTCCTGTCTATCACAAGGCAAACGTTCGACAAGGCGCAAGCCCGCAGAAGACTGTCTGTGTTTAGGTAAATTTGCCACATTCGCATATTGACATTATTTCTCTATTATATATTTTCTCTATGATCAGTACTTTTTAATATGAAGCGCAAATGTATTAAACAATAAAATCAGAATTTTATTTATTATTCCGTTCAAATCTTTCCTGTGAAAACCACATGAATACCTCTACCTCCCTCACCCTTAGATAATAAATCAACATGGAACGTAATCGCCTATTTTTTTATTTATTTCAAAGTAGGAGATCTGATGTCCGCCACAAACATTTCTCAGAATAGACATATGTATATTATATTATAACTGACATTGTGCTGCTATATCGATACGAAAATGTGGTTGTTTTTGTGGGACTTCCACTGAATTGAAATCTTATAACAGCCGTTGCGTTTTTATTATTTTAAGACAATTAAATTAGTTTTGTCTCTGTCAATAAAAAAGGACTATGCTATTGTTATTAATTTACCAGACTAACTATTTTTCAAATGAATTTATGCCACAGAAACGGAAAGTTTAATATAGGTAATTTATTTCTTTGGTTTTATTTATTGGACGTCCTAAACCTTGTTTAATCGCAAATATAGTTCTCCAATAGAAGTTTTAACATACTGATTTAGATTTACCGATCGTTCAACGGTCCTCAATAATTAATAATAATTGTTGTTTTTTTCAAAAAATTAACCCACTTTACAAAAGAAAAAACACTAAAAAGTATGAAATAATATTTGTACGTATTTATAACTGTGGTTAATGGTGAACGTAATTTTGTTCAGAGTTAGGTAACTTGTACACCGAATTTGTGAACTTTGAAGTCGGCGCAATTTTAAAGTATAATAGGAATCCTTAATGATATAATACATTAATAAATTGTTCATAAGGAGTAATATTTTTAGTTATTTATTACTGAGCCTAATGGGCAGCCGAATTGCTCAATTGCGTTCGACTTTTAATAATTTGTACACAAAAGTTCGGAACTTTAAAGTCCATGTAATATTGGATTTTCAACCTCAGTAACCCCGAAAATGACATAGTTAACATTTTAAAAGAATTTTCCACCCACTCCTTTCGCCCCCTCCCCCGCCGTAATTTTCTTACATTCGTTACATGAACTTAGCTCTCCTGACTTCAATAACCCCGAAAATGGCCCATTAGTATACCTTTTTGGAGAACTTGGCATATCCCCCCCGCCGTTAATTTTCTTAATATATCTTTCACAAAATTAAATTTTTTGACCTCAATAACCCCGAAAATGACATGTTAGTTACCATTTTTGTAGAAATTGCAAATCGCTCCTTTTTATCCTTCCTCCCGTTAATTTTTTTAACATCCTTTCGACAAAATTAGATTTTCTGACCTCAATAACCCCGAAAATGATATATTAGTTAACGATTTTGCAGAAATTCTTAGCCGCTCCTTTTATTCTCTCTACACCCCCCCCCCCCCGGTAACTTTTAACAATTGTTAGAAAAGATTTGATATTCACATCTCGCTAGCTTCCAAATTGTCATGTTAATTAACATTTATATAGAAATTACTAGGCACGCCTTTTTATCACCCTTCCCGTTAATAATTTTTTTAATTTCTGTTAGACAAAATTAGATTTCCTGACCTCAATATCCCCGAAAATGATATATTAGTTATTCCCAGTCTCTCCTGTTTATCACCCCCCCCCCCCTGTTATTTTTTAATATCTGCTAGACAAAATTAGATTATATGCCCTCATTAACCCCGGAAATGAGATATTAGTCAACATTTTCAGAAAAATTCTAAGCCGCTCCGGTTTTACCCCTCTCAACCCCTCCCCTTTATTATTTTTTAAAGTCAAATACCAATAGGACCACCAGACCGTCATGTTAAACACAACGGAGAAAAAATTATTGAAATCGGTACTGCCATTCCGAAATACACATGCAAAAATTGTCGATTTTAAGAGTTTTTTTCGCTTTTCGCAGTTTCTTTAGGTTTCCACTTACTTTAGCAAAAAACCCTTAAAATGCGACCATTTGGGAGAACTTATCTACAAAATAAAAAAAATTATCGAGATCGGTTAATCCGTTCAGGAATTACGCGTGAACATACATAAAAAAAGACACATACGGTCGAATTGATAACTTCCTCGTGAAGTCTGTTAAAAATCTAATTTATATAAATAATATACTTTTCAATATTTTGTATCCTTCTTTGTAACACGCCTCAAGAAGCACCCCTCCCCGCCTGGAAGCGCTAGGAGTTAGCTGTTCTGTATCAAAAAATCGTGGTAAGTTTTGGGAAATTCTTAAAAAGGCTGTCAGTTTTTTTTGAATTTGCAAAAAAGGTCAACCCCTTGCATAGGCAGGGACTTTTTCCTTCACTCACTCCACCCCCCTCCACCGAACATAGTGCTTTAGGTACGCCCCTGGGTTTCAAGCCTCACGAGAGATGCAATCTATTGATCCGCGACTCTTAGAAACTAAAAAAAAGATTGTGAGAACGCTAATTCATACGGATCGATGAAAAATACCTAAACCGTTTTTCACGTAGGTTTCTGGCGTGAAGGGAGGTGCAATTTTAGTAGGTCCACGAATCAAGAAGGAAAGCGAAGATAAAAGGAGCGTGAAAAAGCTAGCTCATAACGACGACTACGAAAAATTTTGGATACTTAAAACATTTTTTTGTTTCTGAACTCTAAATAGGGAATATGCATATAACCCAAATAAATCTGAATAAATCTTTTTTTTATATTCCCTACATAAATTAAATATTTGTGGTGATTGTTCTTATCAATTTATTTTGGTCTTTAACAAAAAAAAAGGATTTTCTACTGGAAATTTTCGCGCGAATTTCAAACCTTGTAAAACGTGATCCCATTGGTTGTGACGTCAAAAGTGTTATAATAAGTACATGGCGAATTCCAGTATTGTGGGGTCATCGAAAAATCAATAAAATGTCATTTAATGCGTAACTCATCAAATGAAATATGCCTGCACTTAAAGTAGAAGGTTCCTAAAATCTTATTAATGTATATTTTAAGCCGAAATCGATCCAGGAATCTTCCAACCTTGCCACAAAAACTACCATTTTTGTGAAATTTTGATACATCATATGTTAATAATTTTTACGTAAATAAACTGCATTTCTTTGTATTTATTCATCGCAGTTGCAATGGTTGAAAATTCGAAAATTTAAAAGTTTGAAATTTTGCATGTCCCCGATGCAAATAAATCTTTAAATTAGTGGGAGGTATCCTTAATAATTTAAGCGGTAGGCTGATGGCAAGGAACACTAATTGTGCAAGTATAGCTTGCACTTGACCGATTTTTTTTATTCTATGTTTTGTTCTATTTTAATTATTTTTTGTGTAAGCAAAAAAGGAGCTGATGTTTTTCTTTATATTTTTATACCTATTTTAAGACTGTTTACTGTTTTCTAGACTGTTAATTATTATTATTGTATTTGTAGTACCTAATTTATTTTCTTTATGATATCGTTAAAGCATAATAAATAAATTGGTGTTGCGTAACTTATTAAGGAAAACACGTTTTGAATTTGTGGAATGCGCAAAGGGCCTAGGGCCCCCTATAACCAAAAATAGGCACTGATCATACTTGCGCTCTAAAATATGGGTTTTGATCTCCTCAAGTTGGCAAAATCTTTTCTTTTTTATATTACGATAATACTCTGTATACCTAATGATTACCTACAAATTCAAAATGTGGTAAATTCTGAAATTATAGCCTAAAAACTCTTATATGTGGTTAAGTGTATCTATAATAAAATGTAATCAGTTAGTAGTGCATAACTAAATTATTTTAAATTACTGTGTTCTATGTATTTCTTAAAATGCATGACTTATATATTTACTGCTTGTAAAATGCCATGATCATGATTCATTTCAGATTAACTATTTTTGTCAGATTTTTTCAGTTTGTTTTCGGATAATATTAACCGGAAGACAAGATTCTATATACATCAGCAGTTTTAATTACCATTCTTTAAGTTTGAGTCAGAGAAAAAAAATCGTTATTACCCAAGCGCGATTGCTTTTTGAGTCATTTTGCGGGATTGTTCTAATTGTTAGACAAAGACATAAGCGCAGTACCTATGGATTTTAAAACCTAAAATCCCGATACTTGCCATATGCTACAAACTAATAGGTACTCTCCGTTCCTAGTAGAGTATTGAGAAATGTGTCTCAAAGTTTCATTTGATTTGTTTATATCCAGCTTTTTTTATTTTAAACAAATCTGTTTGGTTTCGTAGAGTTACAGGGTTGTAAATTGCAACAAAACTACTTATTCCGAAAGGGGAAAGCGATTAAATGTATAATTTTTTAATGCTAAATGACTATGTCATTTAAGGTAAATATTGAATTCTTTAGTTGTCTTATGTCACGTTATTTAAAACAGAAACCTCAGTTTCATGTTTTAATACAAACTGAGTTAATCATAGATTTATTAGGACTGGATACGGGATGATTTCACATTCTTTGAAGCCAAAGCAAACCATTCTAAACGACACTGTAAACACAATTTGTAAACATTGGCCACATCTTATTTTACCTTGTATTTTTGTACAAAAATACGTTAGAAGCATCACAAGATTTACTAAAAGTAATAAAAGCCCTAAAATATTTTATTTTTCTGCTAAATAATAATAAATTTAAGTCAAAAAGGTTTTATTATTTATAGGTTATGTTATTTCTAAAGCTGTTTATTTAAAGTCGCTCCGAGTCATTTGTAAATCTATAAGTCGCACTTTTTCTTTTCTAGTTCATTAGACAAAGACGTACGTGTAACCGAGCGTTCGCAGACGTTTTTCGTAACCAACCAGCAGACAGCAACACTTCTGAGCTCCAACACTCCAATGCTATTTCATCTCTTTCTACTACCATTCTTGATTCAATTACGTAGTAATTCGTTGTCTTGTCTATGTTCGTAGTTCGTAAACAGCACCCCCAAGAGAATAACAAAAACAAAAACAAACAACAAAATATAAGGCTTCACGTTCGATACGCTCACAGTATACGGACATCGAATCCTTATTATAATAGATCCATGGAGTTAATATACTACGTTACTTAATTAAAACGAACTAGCTGTAATAGTATTCTTACATCCCTCGCTAGAGGAAGTATTGTCTGTACCTTTTGCAGTCCCTAAATTATGAAAAACATTGTTTTTCATTTTCAGTCGATTTCTCGGATGTCGGGCCGATCTGTCTATCTCGTGGCGCGAAAAACTAAAAACTACTTGACTGAAAAAATTGGTTTTCTCAGGTTTGTTAAATTAAATTGGGTTGGGCCTTAACCTGGCTGGAATACCTACATCCCATAAGATTATACATGCACCATACACTTATTACAAATTCGATACGCTAGGATTGACATCTTAGTAACCATAAGAGATAGAGTCTTGGTTAGATTGTGACAAAGTAGGGTAATTTGATTTTGAATTATAAGCCACTGAGATATTTCAAATATCTCAATATATAATATAGGAGATATAACTGAAAACAAATATTTTTTTAGTGCTTATTTCTTCACGACTTTGTTTTTGAATGCACAAGAGAATGAAAAACACTTTCTTATGACTCTCTAAGTTTTACAAATTTCATTAAGAATTTATGACACACATTAAATTTTTTTGACATCAAAAGTAAGTGTCAAGTGTCATTTGAGCATATGCTTCTTTACACATTCTCTCTCTGTGCTTTTCGGCACCCTCCTGTTATTTTTCTTGGATGACAACCGTGCAAGAAATCGCCACTGTATGGTAAATTCCATTGCCGATAGCGAATTAAAAATATACTAAACCGTACCTATACCAAGATAATAAATTTTTTTCCGTTTTCAAGGGGTTTCTAAAAAATTAAAATATTGAGCAAAAAAATCAGGAACACAAATAACTATGTGTGCGCCTACGCATAAGCACATTATACAAAAGGAATCAAGTTTATTCTTGTGACTTTTATGGACCTCCTGAAGGCCTTTAGAGTCCTTTAAGAGTAAGAGCGCAGTTCCCTTATTATGTTAAGATGGCCTACCTATTGTTCCTAATGGATAATTAGTCTTTATGCCACAACGCCAAGAAATATTCATATTCTTGTCGCATCGCCAAAAATAGTTACGTAATTATGCACACATAGGCGAACCCAGGGGGGGGGGGGGGGGCTGTGGGGCTGCAGTCTCCCCCCAGACCAACATCTTAGACACACAAAAATTAAAAAAAGTGCACTACTAATTGAAGAAATTCACCGAATTGCATCATTCAGTCACCCCCCCCCCCCCCAAGACAAATCAGACCCCAAAGACAAAATCCTGGTTGCGCCCATGTATGCACACATTTATAAATGAAATAGAAAGGAATAAAAACGCGGCTCCTTGGAGCAAGCCAATTGTTACCATCGAAAACGTTTTGGACTATGTAGTATGTTCTTTGGGGGGAAAGTGTTGTTTTTTAAAGCGAAAAGAGATTATGTTCCTGCGGCCATCTTATAACCGACAAATCAGTCAAAAACACATGGTAAATTACGCCATCAGCTGGCTATGGTCAGTTCGTTCTGAACTGCAGGGTTTTTTCATATTTTTAAATTTCAATTTTAAATGTGCTGTTTTTATATGTAAATGTATTAAAAAAATTCAGATATCCTTTATGCTTTCAAATCACCCGAAGAATACCTTTAATAAGATTTTGACAATCAGTTTTTACATGTTTCAACTGGTGACATAATTTTGATTATTGTATAGATTATAGATATTTATACATTTTCGACATGTCGAAAATTGCTGTTTTTAATATGTCAGCATAACACCTAGTGTAATTTAGACAACCTAAACATATTTTTAGGATATTGACTTAACATAATAACTCATTTAAATTATTCATTTGAGAAACTTTGTTCCTCCCTACATTATTTTTGATATCTCATTCAGTTTAGAAGTTATTTAGCAAAATTTCCATGCATGCAAGCTAATGTACCTAAGTCAAGAAAGTTTCTAAATAAAGTGGTTAATCCAAATATTTATCTGCTAGTTATTAAGTTAAAAGATAATGTCGTCCTAAACATATTTCTGGGGAAAGATCAAAAGATACATAATCCGGAAAAAATACCACCTGTAGACTATTTTAAATCGTATAAATTTTATTTTGAGGACACTGCAAATATTGATGAGTATGCCAAATTTAAATTATATATCTTGAAACACAAATAAGATAAAAAATATAAAAAATCTTCAAATCTTACTGCTTGTATCTGAAAAACTAAGCGTTATTTACCACGTGATTATATGAACGTTTTTTTCTTATTATAGCTCTAGAATCGCCCCTTAACATATTTTAGAACACTTAGGAACCACCCTGTATAAGTGCTAATGTACTACACAAAAAGTTGGGGGTAATTACGATAAAAAGTAACCTTAAAAGATACAGCGAATTGTAACTAACATTTTCGACACAGTATTAGCTATGTTATGTTCGTATTTTTATGCTTTTTGGTTAATTCGTTTCAAAAAGATGTTTCTTCCCAATATTGTCATTTTTCATAGCAACATTTTTTGCTCGCTTGCTTTAACCTGGCGTATGTTGTGCTTATTGCTACTATAAGAATAAAGAATATTAATAAAGTACTAAAAATATACCGAAATGGAATTAACAAATAAGTTCCAGTAACTGTTATCAACATATAATATTGCTTTGTCAATGTATTAACGGTAGAAATATATATTTTAATTTTTGATGATTTTCTCTCACAATACTGTCACTGAAACTGATCCCCTTGAGATCAAAGGAGCCGACACACTGCTTCTGTGAGGTTGTGATATTCTGTTGTTTGGCACAGAGATTGTTCATGACCTCAATTAACACAGAAAAATTAACACATTTTTATACTCGTTAATCAGTAGTTTCAGCGGGATATCTGTTTCTGCACGGACGAAGTCGCATTCAAAAATATAGTTTACAAATTTCCAATACGTAAAAAAGTATCAAAATACACGAGCTAGAAACCGGAGCAAGCTATAAAAATACGATTTCCGGATTTTTCCTGTTACTTACAACCTAAGACCCGCCACAAGCCAAATTTCAAGTTTTTAGCCTTACTGAAAGGACCCTAAAACATTGATTACTAATGATTACACATGAATACGAGGAGAACTTTAAAAAGAAAACTATCGAAGATGTGCTCAATTAGATTTTTATTATTATTTTAAATACTATCGTAATAATGGAAATTTTAATAATACAAAACAATTCATAGTTTTTATTTTTCTTAAAGCTTGTTTTGTACCAACAAACCAACGAACCAAAACAGGCGAAAAATAAATAAAACTGTTTCCCCTCGTGTGTAGATACATTAAATTCAATCGACAGGTCAAGTCTTTCGAAGCGCCCATTTATTCTCCCTCAGTGACTTCCAAATCCTGATAATCCTCTTGGAAATCTGTTACAGTAATGATGATTGCCGGCTTTATTATCAAGGTGCCCTATTCTTTATCTAAACAGTATCTTTTATATATAGGTATTATATGTTCAGAAAATTCTTCTTAAAAGTAGAATTTTGTTTGAGTTTTGTGATTTTACTTTAGCTAGCATTTTGCAATAATTTTTCTCTAATTCCCCTTTTTTACATCTCTTGGGTTTGGGATGTCACGTGAGATCTTATAGTTTGCCTCTGTGGCGGTGCTGAATGATGTTCCGAAAAAATATTGTTTTTTTGGTTGATGCTGCCAGTGGGCGTATCTCCTCTTTGCGGGTGTTTTCTTTTGGCTTGTGTGGGTATGGATGGAAAAGTATACGGAGATGTTATATGTACCATTGCGCTATGGAAAAAGTAAAGAAAAACCTGGTGATAAATCCAATTGACAACCAGTGAATAAGAGAAGTTCAAGTACAGAGTTATTGATTATATTTGGACTAATAGATAAGTAAGATAACTCTACAACTTTTTTATTTGAAGAGAAGAGAAAAATGTTTAAATTAGAAAAAATGTAGATTTGTACATTAAATAAGCGAGTTTTGAACTAACCGTAAGTTTTTTCAGAGGGCTCTCCATATTTTTTTTTGTTTTTTTAAATTCTACTCGCTGAGAGCTCTATTTTATGTTAAGTTACCTACACCGATGTTCGACTGTTTTCCTATAATTTTAAAAAATAAAACGAATCTCAAGCAAGCCTTCATACCCCTCATATATCAGTTAATGCTAGTCGTATAGGGTTTCCATGGAAACACCTGGTTAGAGCATCTGTCACTTAACTAAAGATTGTTGATGTTTCCATAGAAACTTTATACGACTCATAAACCAGGGGTAGGGAGGGTTACTTGAGTTTCGCTTTATTTTTTAAAACTATAGGAAATCAGTCGAGTATCGGTAAATATTTTTCACAAATTAACTGTATAAACGCAATATTTTTCACAAAATAAGGCAACATGATTTATTACAAAAGCGAAGAGTTCCAAAAATTGCGTGGTAACACGGCAATCAAAGACATAAGTCTAAAAAACGGCGACAAACAGCTGTAAATATATGGTTAGGTTGAGTCTTTGTTTGAGTTGTTCGCA
This sequence comes from Philopedon plagiatum, assembly GCA_963971165.1. Lineage (NCBI taxonomy): Eukaryota > Metazoa > Arthropoda > Insecta > Coleoptera > Curculionidae > Philopedon > Philopedon plagiatum. Next base: position 83,642,828 of record OZ020192.1, on the reverse strand, counting down.
AATTCAAATTCGTGCCACCACCGCCTCTCGCCGAAGCCCGACCGAAGCTCTCCGGATCTCCGAAAGTGGTCGAATGCTTCCAAGGTTTCCGCGATAATAGGGAATATTCATATAACCCAAATAAATCTGAAATATTTTTTTATATTCTCTACATAATTAAATGTCTATGGCGGTTGCTGTTAGCCATTTATTTTGGCCTTTATTAACAAAAAAAAAACGATTTAAAACTGCAAATTTTCGCGCGAATTTCGAAACATGTAAAACGTGATCCCATTGGCTGTTTCGTCAAAACTGAACTTATGACTCATCATGAGTATATGGCATGGTCCAGTGTTGTAGAGTCATCGACAACTCAATAAATATGGTATTTAATGCGTAACTCATCTAATGAAATATCCCTGCATCTAAAGTAGAAGGTTCCTAAAATCTTATTCATGTATACTTCAAGCCGAAATCGGTTCAGGAACCTATCAATTTTGCCAGAAAAATTGGCATTTCTGCGAAATTTTGACATATCATCTTAATAATTTCGAGTAACTAAACTGTAATTCTTTATATTCATGGCAATCTTCGAAAATTCAAAAATTTTCAAATTTTAGATGTACCCGATGTAAATAAACCTATTTATTGATAATTTATTGATTATTAATAAACTTGGCCACTTGTGGTCTATTACAAGAGGCGCCGATGCCGAAAATTAAGGTACGTACGTATAAGGCATTTGACAAAAATAATTTATTTCATGGGCGTTGAACCGATTGTGTAAAATAAAAAAAAAAACGGTCAAGTGCGAGTAGAGGGTTCCGTACCACATACAATATTGTAAATTTCTAACAGAACGAAAATTCTTAATACTTATAGCATCGCCGAAGGATATTCTAAATAGTATAGTCACTTGCTTATCGCGCTGTAAATCCCCCCCTCTGCCGTTGCTCGCCTCTTGCCTAAGCCCGTAGCGCTCGATCAGTGTTGCCATTTGGGGCGACAAGTCGCCAAAATGACGACTTTTTGTCTCTATGAGAGTGTGGCGGCGATTTTCAATAAAAAGCTTATTTTTGGCGACTTTTTACAGGTGAAAAAATTGAATATACACGTTGTATACAATACGTAGGAAGAAACAACGTCACAATAATAATCATTATTGCACCGAGGGATTTCTCAAAGAGAATATCTGAACGCGCCACGAATTGTACGTCAAATTTTGGGGATTCCACCAAGCTTGTTCCACAAAAAATTTTTTTTTTATTTAGTATTGACAGTTTTCTAACCCCAATATCTCAAAAAAGCTGTGGCGACAAAGTGGCGACTTTTCATACTGATCGATGGCGACTTTTTGCTTTGTTACTCTGGCAACACTGCGCTCGATTCCTAGCAAAGCCAGGCGCGGATTACACAGGGTAGTGTGTGCACGTGAAATTCGTGTCGCTAAAAGGGAAGTACCGAGTGCGCCAAATAAAATTTGTTTTTTTTGTGGTGTCTCATCCTTGGTATTGTAGTGTCGATGGGTGTAATATCGTAATAACGTTTCATTTTTTCGATGTCCTAAGGATAGTGAAAGCTAGGACAAAAAAAGTGTGTAACTTCTGTATAGTTCACATTTTTTTTATCTATTAGATTTAAAGGTTACCTTTTCACTTGCACCAAGTATATTTATTAAACAGATTGTCACCTATGACTTGTTGATAAAATGTAATTTTAATTTCATTTCATTTGCCTTTTTCATTAGTATCCTGAGTCTGACCCAGATTTTTGCGTCATGTAGTATTTAAATCCGGTCTCTAATGTTAAATACGTAGTTCTAGCTTTAATATTGGAGATATATTCTTAAAATGGGAATGGGTTCGAATGTAGACACCAAATTACATCCCCAGAAATTCCGTGCGCATATCTAGTACGCTCGGTTTGTGCGTGGTACGTATTTTGGTCTACTGCGCAGATGCCAGAAAACGAAAAATAAAGAAGTCGAAAGAAAAAGTTGGGAAAAAAAAAGTTGGTACACCAAAGTACTTCCTCTGAAATCCCGCACGCATGTCTATCAGGCTCTGTTTGCGCGTAGTACGCATTTTGGTCTACTGCGCAAATATATATAAAAAATAAAACGGTCAAGTGCGAGTAGAGGGTTCCGTACCACATACAATATTGTAAATTTCTAACAGAACGAAAATTCTTAATACTTATAGCATCGCCGAAGGATATTCTAAATAGTATAGTCACTTGCTTATCGCGCTGTAAATCCCCCCCTCTGCCGTTGCTCGCCTCTTGCCTAAGCCCGTAGCGCTCGATCAGTGTTGCCATTTGGGGCGACAAGTCGCCAAAATGACGACTTTTTGTCTCTATGAGAGTGTGGCGGCGATTTTCAATAAAAAGCTTATTTTTGGCGACTTTTTACAGGTGAAAAAATTGAATATACACGTTGTATACAATACGTAGGAAGAAACAACGTCACAATAATAATCATTATTGCACCGAGGGATTTCTCAAAGAGAATATCTGAACGCGCCACGAATTGTACGTCAAATTTTGGGGATTCCACCAAGCTTGTTCCACAAAAAATTTTTTTTTTATTTAGTATTGACAGTTTTCTAACCCCAATATCTCAAAAAAGCTGTGGCGACAAAGTGGCGACTTTTCATACTGATCGATGGCGACTTTTTGCTTTGTTACTCTGGCAACACTGCGCTCGATTCCTAGCAAAGCCAGGCGCGGATTACACAGGGTAGTGTGTGCACGTGAAATTCGTGTCGCTAAAAGGGAAGTACCGAGTGCGCCAAATAAAATTTGTTTTTTTTGTGGTGTCTCATCCTTGGTATTGTAGTGTCGATGGGTGTAATATCGTAATAACGTTTCATTTTTTCGATGTCCTAAGGATAGTGAAAGCTAGGACAAAAAAAGTGTGTAACTTCTGTATAGTTCACATTTTTTGTATCTATTAGATTTAAAGGTTACCTTTTCACTTGCACCAAGTATATTTATTAAACAGATTGTCACCTATGACTTGTTGATAAAATGTAATTTTAATTTCATTTCATTTGCCTTTTTCATTAGTATCCTGAGTCTGACCCAGATTTTTGCGTCATGTAGTATTTAAATCCGGTCTCTAATGTTAAATACGTAGTTCTAGCTTTAATATTGGAGATATATTCTTAAAATGGGAATGGGTTCGAATGTAGACACCAAATTACATCCCCAGAAATTCCGTGCGCATATCTAGTACGCTCGGTTTGTGCGTGGTACGTATTTTGGTCTACTGCGCAGATGCCAGAAAACGAAAAATAAAGAAGTCGAAAGAAAAAGTTGGGAAAAAAAAAGTTGGTACACCAAAGTACTTCCTCTGAAATCCCGCACGCATGTCTATCAGGCTCTGTTTGCGCGTAGTACGCATTTTGGTCTACTGCGCAAATATCAAAAAACGAAAAATATAAAAAACGAAGAATAAAAAAGTCGAATAAAAATTGAGAAAAAGCTAAATACTTAGTTGTAGCTTTACAATTGGAGATATATTATTAAAAAAGGATGGGTGTGAATGTAGACTCTAAAGTACATCCCCTGACATTTCGTGTGCATGTCTAACATGCTCGGTTTGCGCGTGGTACGCATTTTGGTCTACTGCTCAGATGTCAAAAAAGCGACAAAATAAAAAAGTTGAAAACAATAGTTGGGAAAAAAGTTCCCTACAAAAACAAAAGAATGCGCAGGCTGTTACTGCCAGGCACCAGAAGTCGACTACCGGTTATCGATTTATGCCCCGCCCGGACGATTGTGTGCCATTTTGACCTTTTTAATGTATTGTTGCAAGTTGCAAGACTACTCCATAGAAAAAAATTCTTCAAAATTACAGCACGCCGTCACGCGGCGCGGCACGCCGTACGGAACCCTCTATGAGTGAGTCGAACTCGCACTTGATCGGCTTTTTAATTTCACAGAATCACAGAAACGTCCAGGAATTAAATTATTTTGTCAAACACCGTACATGTACGTACTTACACATAATTTTCGGCATCGCGCTTCTGGTAACAGACCCAACTGGCCAAGTCTAATTACACCGGCACACAAAAAAAAAGTGGTCCGTACATTTGACCAGACCCATCTATCTATATGTATTTTGATGCGCTGAATCCAAATCCGAAGTCCGTTTGGCCCGTACACCCTCAAAATTTTGAGTAAATTGCGAGAAAACGCTGAAAATGGCTAAAACTTGCGAAAAATTGCAGTTATGAAAATGAAGAAAATTTTATTGAACTAAAGTATGTCTTATGTATCTTGATGCGCTGAACCCAAATTCAGAATCTTTTAATCTCGATCATTCATATATTTATCAAAAATCATAAAAAAACAGCAATGAGTAACAGAAAATAGCAAAAAATAGTATTGTTCTTACGTACCAATGAGGACTTTTATTACGTATGTGGGAGCGATTTCTTGTAATATTATACTCTACAGAAGCCAAGTTACCCACTAATGTAGAGTTGAAGTCGCTTGATGATGACGCCTGCGGACCTGTTTCCTCATCCTGAGCAGACGCCGATACTGGGGTTCCGAATCCCTGCATCGTAACGCACTTATCGCTTATGCCTGCCATGACGGCATACACGCCTTTAACCCACGGTCACCACGTGGAGGTGCCCTGGTTACAGGCACAAGCAATCAGTCCTCCGAAGTTGAATTTGCAATTTCTAGCTATTTTTAGCAATTTTTCGCAATTTACTCAAAATTTGGAGGGTATAATGGCCAAACGGGTCACGTGGTGACGGTGAGCAACAGAACAGTCTGGCAGAGTCCCTGGGTTAAATGCATGTATGCCGTCATGTCAGGCACAAGCGATAAGTGCTTTACGATGCAGGGATTCGGAACCCCAGTATCGGCGTCTGGTCAGGGTGAGAAAGCAGCCCCGCAGGCGTCGTCATCAAGCGACTTCAACTCTACATTAGTGGGTAACTTGGCTTCTGTCGAGTATAATATTCCAAGAAATCACTCCCACATACGTAATAAAAGTCCTCATTGGTATGTAAAAACAATACTATTTTTTGTTATTTTCTGCTACTCATTGCTATTTTTTACGATTTTTGATAAAAATATGAATGATCGAGATTAAAAGATTCTGAATTTGGATTTAGCGCATCAAAATACATAAGAAACATACTTGATCTAGTTCAATAAAATTTTCTTCATTTTCATAACTGCAATTTTTCGCAATTTTGCTACCTACCCATTTTCAGTGTTTTTTCGCAATTTACTCAAACTTTTGAAGGTATACGGGCCAAACGGACTTCGGATTTGGATTCAGTGCATCAAAATACATATAGATAGATGGGTCTGGTCAAATGTACAGACCACTTATTTTTTGTGCGCCGGTGATATTAATGATTATTACTATTTACCCACTGATCCACCGTAGCTCCTCCCTTAAGAGGAATACGGAAATACTATTACCAAAGATATTGCTAGTATACCACTCCCGCATACCGTGGCACCAGCAACAGCGTCAGTACGAGCACGAAACCCGTACATTCCATTACATGCTGACTGTAAGTAGTTTACGCCAGGAGAAACCATGATATAAAATTTCAAGTCAGCGACGTACAATAGGCAGCTAAAACACGACAGAACATCATTTAAGAATAAAATTGGGCCAATATGGGAGCCCTGGAGAACACCGAAAGACACCAGAACCTCGCTGGAAACGGATCCACTCACGGTGACACGTTGGCGGCGATTTAGTAGGTATGAGCTGATTCATTCGAGGTACGAGGTACCTTCTGCAAATTTCGACCTCCGGCAGCTTCTTAAGCAGCAGTGCATGACAGACACTCTCGGACGCCTTAGACAGGTCAGTGTATATGACTTCACCCTGGTGACCGGACTCAAATGAGAAGTTCAAGAAGTCCTAATAAGCTGCTAGTTTAGTCGTGGTGGAGCGACCTCTGAAGAAGCCATGATGCTGGGGGAATGTAATTCCTGTAGGTTCCAAAAATTTCGTTTGTAACAATAGATTCAGGGAGATTAGAGCTTGGGATGGCGAAGAGTAGAGAGATTCCACGATAATTCCCAATGTCGCTCCTGTCGCCCTTCTCATAAGGTTTAAATTTGTTATTATTAAAACCTTAACACTCAAAATCAGGAACTTATAAGAGGCGATGGTACTTGAATTGCTCCCGGCGGTAAATTAGGTAAGGTCGGCACTGCTAGCAGCGATCTCGGGTGTGTATTGTCTCCAGCTCAACAATTCGTACCCTGAAAATCGTTCCCGCGGGGTATTGCTGCTTCTGGCTCGACAACACAGCTGCATCATATTGCAACAAAATTATTTGTTTATAGCGAACCTTAGATTGTACTACAGTGGCGGCCCGTCGTATGAAGCAACTGAGGCCGGGCCTCACCACATGTTATTATGTTATAATGTAAATTTTTGATACATCATTTGTTTAAATATAAAACGTTTTACTACTAACTAACTAATTTCTAACAACCAACAAACATTAAAAGTATCAAAACATCGAATATCCATCAAGGTTTAAAATATTATCTTTCAAATTTAGCGCGCACCCCTTCCAACTTTAACTCTAATAAAGGTTTCAATCGTTGCCGGACCGCATAGAAGCAAATACAATCCTAAAAATTTGGGCTTACAATACGTCACACATCGGCGACAAAATGCTATGCACACCCCCACCACTATTATTGCATAAGACCGGGGTAATAACGCAAATTTACGTCATATCTGAGGCGCGATTCCGGCGGCCTCTTGTTGCCAAATGTACGATGTACGCGTCGCAGAATAATACCTCCCGGGTGATGTGGAAATTTATTCATATTAAGACAAAATATACCTTACCAAGGGAGCTTATAGGGAAGATAAGGCACTTGCGCCTGCTTTACCTGGATTCCTTAACCTGTTTTTTTGGTTGTAATTTTTTAATTTATTTAAACTAATTTTTCATTTGGCGATCTAAGATATAGTATGTATTGGAAAGGGTGTAGACTGGAGGGGGAAGAGTGAGCCTTTTTATACCTTTTTTTATAGCCTTGGTATACTTATTAAATTTCTGTGTTATTTATTAATTCGAAAATCCGCCCAGAGTGCTTTATTATTTACCAAATTTGTTAAAATTTGGGCGTGGTCCAATATTGCCTGCGCCTCACTTAAACTAAATGGCACGAGCCGCCACTGTTGTACTATAATCGTGATTGTTTTCGCTTTAAAGCGGGTGAACACATTCCTTATCCATATTTATTTTTTCATCCGTGGGCTGTATCAATCAGTATCAAGATATATTTGCACATTTTAATTTGTACAACTCGCTATATTCTGCAACAGCTACCAACTTTTTTCAGGTATCTTATCATCTTCTGGCATAGTTTAACTCCTTTTTTGACAAACTGCTTATTTAATAAAATGTATTACACTCTCGGTTTTTCTTGACTTCTTGACGAAAGAACTATGATGAATGACTACCACTTCATGAATGGCACTGTCAATACTGATTGATGATGGTGTTATTCTTGAACTTGTAACTGCAGCAGATGGTATTGTAAAAAGTATGACTAATGATGCCTTTAAGTCCAAAACTAGCCATTTTCTTCGTTATTTGTTACGCAGGGTAGCGAATCCGCTACCCCGTTTAATCAAGTCAATAGACTACATTTCCCTCCTCTTCAGACACCCACGGTACGTTAGTACTTAGGCTTGAAGTCGATACGTGGGATGTTTAGATAAAAAAATCCAACGGAATGTTTAGGTTAAGTGTCGATGCGGTGCTCAATTTTTTAATACAATGCTATGGCCGTCTTTCGCAAATTTATTATTTCTTTTAAAAATAACTTATTTTAGAAGGCCACATATATTACAATAATATTTTCATTTTCGGTATAAAATGTTTCTTAAAGCAATGTTGTTATCCTAACCTTTAACCCGGGCACGTCTCGGGGTTATAAAGTCACTGAAAGTGCAAATCCCACTTGAAATTCAGCGAAGGCCACGATATATACGGGCAATATATAACCCGTTCTTCCTAGCCATCACCCTTGATACCCCTGCTGTACGGTTTCCCCAGACAGGCACGGACCAGCACGAGATTTGTTTATTGCTTTGTAAGATATTGTGTGTGTTTTCTAAATTAATATTATTTCTTGTTTTAAAAGTACCAAGATTAACAGGTAGGTCTCAGGCATTTGTGATCAAACTACCCATTGATCGTGACCCGTTCCCGATGGGCATTTCTTTGGTGATAAAAATTTGCTTACAATAATTATGACAAAGCTTTATGGTCGTTATTAGTTTAATTTAAAAAATCTTAGACATAAAGTTTCGCAAGGGCTTATTTAGCAATTTTGTAAAAGTTGTATATCTCTGTTGCTACTTACGGGTCCCATGCCACGTTTAGGGTTTTTAATAGTGAGCCTACTAGGAATGTTTTGGTAAAGAAAAAAATATTTTGTAATTTGCGAAAAAAAGTTATTAGTTATTATCTTTTCTAAACAAATTTTACATCATTTTGTAGACAATTCCTAAATTTTAAGAGAAAAAAATGTGTTAGTAGAAAGTTACAGTTATTTGAATTTTTTTAACCGAAAATATAATTTAAAAAAAAAATCAAATGACTATAACTTGTACTAAAATATTTTTTTCTCTTAAAATTTAATAATAATTGTCGACAAAATGATGTAAAATTTACTTAGAAAAAATAATAAATAAAATACCTAAGCGTATTACTTTTTTCCCAGGGGGGGGGGGGGGGCCAAAATTTCAACTTGTTTTCTCAAATTACAAAATATTTTTTTCTTTATCAAAACATTCCTGGTAGGCTTACTACTAAAACCCCTGAACTTGGCATGGATCCCGTAAGTAGCAAGAGAGATATACAACTTCAAAATTTCTGTATCCGCCACTGAAGTTTCGTGTAATTACTAGTATGCAAACATTTAAAAAAATTAATTTACAAAAACAGGGGTTTGCTGACATTTATTGAGCTTCAAAAAAAATAGTGACCGGATTTCGTAAAAAATAGTCAATTTCGAGAAAACATTACTTGTGAGGAGTGGACGAAGGACCTAAACTCAGCAGTAGTTCTAAAATTTTTAATTAAAGCACTCGAAGGGCTAAGTATTAAGGGATAAATCGAAAAAGTATCTTTTTATAAATTTTATGCTTGCGTTACAAACTATGGTATTGGCCACCAACATTTAATTTGCTATTTTATTATTATATACTGAAAATGGTTCAAAGTGTACATAATACAAAAATCAATAAAAGAACGGCCAAGTCAATTTGAGGATAAGAACTACCAAATTATTGTAATTCACTACTATGCTTAGCACATAGGTATGTTAAGGAAGGGTAAATTGGGATCAGTGGCGAACCGATGGGGGGGGCGACTGGTTTTTGGTTTAAAAGTTTGTTTGCCTACCATTATATAAATATGTATACTATGTATCTACATGTATATATAATGGTGGACAACCAAACTTTTAAACCATAAACCAGTAAACCCACCAAATGTCTCAAGAACGACCGGCTTTTCGGTGTATTTGAGTGTCTGTCTGTATTCTTTATAGTCTCTGGTAATACCTACTTCTTTTTAGATAGCTGTTCTTCGAACAAAAGAAATTCAAACTTTCTACTTTAAAAATGTATGAAATAGATTGTGTATGCCTTGTAAATAATTTTAATAAATTTAAGTATATTAAATTTTCAGTCCATAATATTTGAATCGGTGAGCTCACTTGGTACACAATACAATTTATTGTTTGTTACCGCATCGCCAACCCTGAATTGTACCTAAGCATTTTAACTCCAATCCTGGTCTTTCCTTCCTACGTACGAGGGTTTCCTTCCTCAACACCGCTTACTTCCGTAACTTCCACAGCCTCGGTAATGCCACAATATTAATGATCTTCGCTGAACTTCGCCTCGCGATATAAACTGTCAGTTATCTTTCCCGATTTGCGGAGTCGTAATTGAATTATTATACAGTAATCAAACCAGCTATATTAATCAAAAAGTTTTGATTATCAAGATTGTAGTAACGAAAGTAAAAAAATTAAATCTTTTATTCTGTCTGTTCTATTGTAAGTTTATATCCCAACAAAAACATTACTGTAAAACAGAGCGTTGGAGAATCTGACCGTTAAGTTTTAGATTTATATTTAGATTTAGTGCTGCCGCTAAGGTGTTGGTGTTGGCCGCTCGTGTGCACCTTAATATTTGCAGCCCTAAAAATACAAATAAATTAAAGGGTCACCATTAAATCATGTCAAAATAATCTATTAAAGAATAAAAGCAGAATACGCAGAATTTGACTTAGATCATCGAGAGCCGGCGACAAAAAATACATTTTTTGTATTTGTAAAGCAGCAATTACAAAGCTCAACATGATATGTCATATTTTTATTTTGATAATCGGAAGGAACGATAAATAAATGGCATTTTCAGCGTTTTGTCGGCTAAAGTAATTAATAACATCTTTATTATTACGATTTGTAGAATTTTTATTCTTTTTTAATTATAGAACTTCGGGTAATCGGTGCACACTTCGCATACATTCAGTACGTTGAGGAAAGCGTTTAAATTGAGGGAGCCTATTGGCGCCCGGGGCCTGCCCCCCCCCCCCCCCCAGAACCGGCCTTGAATCAACCTACTTCTTCAACCAAAACTATCTTTATACGACTTGGCCGTTGCGCTTATAGACACTTGACATGACTGTGGCTATTACTTAAATTGCGCAAGGGCCAAGTCTTGTGAGGTCAGCTTTGTTTAAAGATATAGGATGATTAAACTTTAAAGATAGCTGTAAAATAAAAAATTTCACACCTAATAATTAAAAATCGTGTTGAACTTAGATCTCACTACTTTTTACTGTCGAAAAGTAACAATAAATTGGCTCGGTTTAAAGAGTAATGTTTGTGTTGGGATTTTACTACTTTTGGTACGCTGTTCTTTTAAGTGTAGTGTAGTTTAATGGAGGCATAGTTTATAGACGTAGGCCCTTGGTATGTGCATTTATTTTGATATAATTGTGCATATCTTTTATTGGTAAATTATATTTATTTACGTACTGAGATCGAGAAACTAAATTTACAATGACAAATCACGTCACAATATATACGATTATGATCTACACATTCTTTTGCTTTGTAGTGATCCCACGTTTGGGGTTAAAAGGAAGGATGTATCGGTTCCCGGGTTTCCCCCTTTCTTGTGTGTTAAGTCCTACCTTTGTGCCGAATTTCAGTATTCTACGATCTCGGGAAGTGATCAGTGAGTGAGTGTCGAAATAGCTAATCTTTGGATTTGATTAACCTAAAAAGTAATAGAGATAGGAAGATGCAATTAAGCTTATAGCTTGCAAACCTTTCTCCACAAAATAAATTTGAGCCATATCATCGGCTTTATAACAAAAAGGCGTATTTCAATTTTTGACCAAAATGAGTTTTTTGTGTGTACCTTTAAACCTGTGATAACTAATATTTTGTTGTATCGAAGGCGCGTATCTCAATATCAAACCATTTGTATGGTATTGTTGCGTAAAAAAAGCCCTATCTCAAATACTGCAACATTATATTATGCAGTGGCGGCTGGTGAAATTTCAAAGTTGTATATCTCTGTTCCTACTTACAGGACCCGAACCAAATTTACGGGATGTAATAGTGAGCCCACTGTTTTGGTAAAGAAAAAAAACATTTTGTAATTTGCGAAAAAAAGTTCATTTTTTGGTGTGCCCCTCCTAGGAAAAAAATGAAAGCGTCTAGGTATTTTATTTGTTCTTTTTTCTAAACAAATTTTACATCATTCTGTCGACAGTTTTTAAATTTTGACAGAAAAAAGGTGTTAGTAGAAAGTTATAGTCATTTGAATTTTTTCTTACATTTTATTTTAGGCTTAAAAAAATTCAAATGACTTTAACTTTCTACTAACACCTTTTTTTCTCTCAAAATTTAAAAACTGTCGACAGAATGATGTAAAATTTATTTAGAAAAAAGAATAAATAAAATACCTAGACGTTTTCATTTTTTTCCTAGGAGGGGCACACCAAAAATTTAACTTTTTTTCGCAAATTACAAAATGATCTTTTTCTTTACCAAAACATTCCCAGTGGGCTCACTATTAAAACCCTTAAATTTGGTTCGGGTCCTGTAAGTAGGAACAGAGATATACAACTTCGAAATTTCACCAGCCGCCACTGATATTATGACAAATAGGCGTATTTCAAGGTAGACCTATTAGTTTACATTCTTTTTTAACCGGGCAACGTGTATCGTTGCATTTGGCGACACTGCAATATGTGGCTAAATAATAATATGCGATTAAAATCACCCAAAATTAGTCGACCGATTAGTAGTAGTTTTTTTCTTTCTTCCTTTTTTTTCGAAGATATTCGATTAAGGTCATAAAACAACAGATCATAATGGAAAAGCTTTGGAGTGGCCCGATATTTATGAACTTCTATTTAAAAAAAAACCTTGATAAGATGTTCTTTAAAACAAGCCACTTGGGTAAATACGTAATACATATTACGTATACGTATACGTGTTACGTATATAGAACAATAACCTTAAAACGGCAGTCATTCCATGACTCTTTTCAGATTAAATCACGGTCTGAAACCAATAATCACTAATCAAATACCAAGACTTATCTCTTTGCTCTGGCGACAAAGCTGTAATCAGGTCACCAGAGGACATTCTCTTATAAATCGTTGTCGCACTTAAAAGAATAATTTTATTCTTCATCAACTTTATTTGTTCTTCCTCGTTGTTATTTTTAATTATTTTTTCACAATGTGTAAACATTTAGTTTTGTTGGCTTTTTTGTGTTGAGTAACAAATTAGTTTTTTGGATTTGTTTTTGATATGCAAACAATTTTTAATTTTTGTTAACTTAATTGTATTTTTTGTAAATGAAACTTGCTTGCGTTCATGGGCGCCCGCAGACTTTTTTCTCAGGGGGGGCAAAATTAAAAAAATTTATATATTTTTAAAGATTTTATTTGTAGTGATTTATACAAATACACATAATTAAAAAGTATGACAATCTCCCAATCTCAGGGGGGTACGGCCCCCTGCCCCCCCTGCGGGCGCCCATGCTTGCGTTAGTACAGTTTTGATGTTTTTTTAAATTACTTTTAAGTTAAGTTACATTCTTTAAATGTGTAAACTTTTTTTAAAAACTAATACAAAGTACCTACTAATTTTTTGTATTTAAAATTTTTTGTTTCCTTTCCGAATGTTTAGTTTAAGTACATAGTAGCAATATTACAATGTTGATCAAATGTTTTTGCAATTTCAAAATCACCTTAACTTTATTTTCTGCTTCATGCTACTAGGGCGTATCTATTCCATACTCTCAGTCACAAATTATTAATATCAGGAAAAAAAGGCGTATCAATAAAGAATTAATAATAATAATATTTATAGTATGTACATCAAATCACTAATACCGGGTTATACTTTCACATCGACTCTAATCTATCTGTACAAAAGTACTTAAAAAAAAAATTAAAAACTTAGTGGCAGCGTAAAAAATAATGTCGATAGTTTTTTAAAATTGTTCTCCTGTAAAGTTGCAAATATTGAGATACGCCTTCTTGTCATAAAGCCGACATATTATAATCTTCTTCAGTGCAAAGGTTTTGCGGGGCCAAAGGTATGCAGAGTTGTTTCCAGAAAAGGGTGTCCGGTAGTGAGGCTCGAGCTTGGCGGGGTCACTACCGTGCCCCAAATATTAATTTCTTGTCTTTTTAAACTATTTATTTTTTTACCTACTACCCTAGTCCTACAGATAATTCCACGATACACTTAATTCCTAAATATCTTAAAAAATAGAACTGCTTTAAAAATATGGATTTTGCTTAGATACCATGCAGAATTTAATTATCAAAAGAATTATGCAATAAAATTCATAAACAGTAATATAAATTTCCACAACCACCCTAAGCATAGATACTAGGGTGTAGACCGCCTAATCGCCCTCCCCCCCTCCGAGGGGCCACTAAGATCGGCGCTGTCATCATTATCATGCACTGAAAATTTCATGTTTCTAGACCCTGTATTAGGAAAGATATCACACTCGTTCGGATTCATGATCGAGAATAGACCGCCCTTCGTATCAGTGTCGCTACATACAAAGACCCACCCACAGAAATACAAATTTATACCATGTGCTTAAAATCCGACTCAATTAAGTTTACCTTCGTACGGTGGCCGAGTTGGCTCCCTTCCTATATAGAATGAAGACACTAAAAAGTATGGTATCACGTATTTCGACGAGCTCTTTCCGATATATGGAATTTTGATTTGGATCCCCGAAAAAAATAAAAACCATGAAAAATTTGGGTCAAAAATCGAAATGTCTAGTTTTTCCCGAATTAAACCATTTTTCAGCCGTTTTGGGTGTAGGTAAATGTTATTGCAACAAGAAAGTATTTTAAATTTTAAAGTTTCACGTATGAATCCGTTTTCCGGTACGACATTTTGTTTTCGAGTTATTAAGTACCAAAAAAGGGGCTGCAAATGGCATTTTTGACCAAAAAAAAAATTACTTGCCATGTGTCGATACTCACCGATTTCAATAGGGTTCTGAAGCTCCCGGTCCTCTACAACCTCCGAAAATTTAAATTGATTTAATTCAGTTTTGCGACCTGTAATCACTTTGAAACTCATTTATTTACTTAATAATATTTTCACATGTCATCCTTATTTCTACGACTTAGTACACACATAATATATTATATTATGTGTGTACTAAGTCGTAGAAATACCTGTAATCGATCTCATACGAAATCACGTAAATTTCGACTTTGACGTTTAGTAGCTCGGAAACACACCTGTATAACTAAATTTTTTACCGAAGCTTGTCGCACTATCCCTCTTTTAACCCAGAAAATTCGATTACTCCCCCTCTGACCGTTTTCGAGAGAAAAAAATTGAAAAGGTGAAAATGTCAAAATCTACAACACCATACATTTTCCAACATATTATATAGGGTGGTACAAAAAGATGTTAACAAATTTTAAGGGTAGATTCTACATCTAAAAATATGAAAATAAGTTTATATAAACATGGATCCTCAAACTATTCTTTTTCGAGATACAGGATGTAATATTTTCTTTTTTTAGTTTTTTTTTTAATTTCCCGAAAATGCGTTAAAATATTGAAATTAATTTTGGTACACGCTAGTAAGAAATCAAAGGGTATATTTTCGTGCAAAAAAAATATTTTCTAACGTACTTGCATCAGTGCTGTGCGTACTGGTAAGTGTTTATTTTTAGAGAGAAAATGGCACACCACTGATTTTTTTCAAAATTGATATCGTTTTCTTAATTCCGCATGAAAAGCGTCTCTTGAGCTTTTTCGCTCTGACGCGCCGTTTTTGAGATAAAAACTAATTTATTTCTTACAATAAAAACAAAAAATATGAAAATAATTTTTTTTACCTATTTTTTTGTTCAGGAAACAGTGCTTTTTGATTAAAGTTTATAGTGGATGCTGTAAATGGCGCCGCCGTGCTTCAGTACATGCTCTAAATCTAAATATAATTAAAAAAAAAAGAAAATATTAAACACCCTGTATCTCGAAATATAAACGTTTGAGGATCCATGTTTAAATAAACTTATTTTGATATTTTTAGGTGTGGAATCTGCTCGTAAAATTTTATAACATCTTTTTGTACCACACTGTATAGACCGCCGTTAGCGGTCTATAAATAAATCAGCACACAAAGACAGGATGCTGCAAAATAAAAATGCAATTACACTATAGCAAAATAGATTGCTTGATAAGAAACGAAGAAACGATGAAAAAATTTTAATTTTTTTTATTTTCGTCAACAAAACTGATATTCCAAAAGAGGTAAATCGGAGTGAGGTTTGCGCTTTTTTGTAAATGTGGGTCTTTCTTTTCTAATCGTTTGGTTATAATTTATATTTATATTTTATTTTTTGCTGTTCTATTTTATTGTATTCATAAAAATAACCTTTAATTAAGCATTAAAATTGTGGATTAATATGGTAGTGTTTCGTGATTGATAAACTTTCTTCTACTATACTACTACTACTTCTACTACTACTACTACTACTACTACTACTACTACTACTACTACTACTACTACTACTACTACTACTACTACTACTACTACTACTACTACTACTACTACTACTACTACTACTACTACTACTACTACTACTACTACTTTCTTCTTTATAATAATCCTCAAATTAAGATGGCACTAAAATATTAAACAACCTCTTTCGTTTGAATAAGGCGGAGGTTTGTATTTTATTAGAGGATTAGGAACTCATAAAACCAAAACGTGGTGTTTGTTCCCTTTTTAATTAAACCAACACTCTGACGACAAACATTTAATTTACATCGTGCTGTTTATCATGCTTTGTTTTGATCTAAAGGGATGGCAACACTAGATAAATAGTGTAAAAAATTATTTACGAGATGAATATTTATGTTATGCGTATAAAAAACACATCGATGTTGATTTTGATTACAACGTTATTATAAAGCAACAATATATTATATATATATATATATATATATATATATATATATATATATATATATATATATATATATATATATATATATATATATATATATATCGGTGTCCCATATAAGAATGCACACTACAGGGATCTCGTAAACCAGGAGAGATACAAAGATTAGAGAAAAGTTGCGCTTTGCTGAAACCTTCAAAGTCACGATTCGAAATCTAAAAAAATCCGATTACTTCCGAAGATATTTGGGAAAAACCGAATTTTCCCGATTTCGGTTTTATTTTTTTCTGACTCTATTTGAAAAGATATGACAAAATAAATTTCACATTCTCATTGCCACTTTTTCTGCTCTACAAGCCGGCGTTCTTAGATTTTCAATACGACGTTTCGTTTCTTCGCAATCATCGTCAACTTCATTTTTTTAAATAGTCGAAAAATTTTGTTTTATTCCTAAAAAATTGTAATTTTAATTCTAAATCCCACGACATATCGCTTCTTACATTTATCCGACGTTTCGGACGAAAAAATCATCATCAATATTATTTGATGATTATTACGAAGGGACGAAACGTCGGATCAAAAATCTAATTACGTTATCATGTAGGGGAGAAAAAAATACATGGGAATGTGGATTTTATTTTAACCTGTCTTCTTTTGTGAAATCAGAAAAAAATTAATTGCCAAATTTATGTTTAAAATTTCAAGAATTCGTAGATTTTTTCTGATTCTACTGTAAGAGATAGATTAAAATAAATTTTACATTTTTATAGTTGTTTTTCTCCTCTACAATATGACGTGATTCAATTTTTGATTCTACGTTTTGGCTTTTCTCGACCATTATCAACTTTTTTTTTTTAAATAATCCGAAAATTTTATTTTAGCACAGTTAAATTGCCCTTGTTATTCTGAATTCAACGACGTATCACATACGTGCAAGTAAGCAAAATGTTATTATCAAAAAACAAAATATTTTATTTTTACGCTACAAAAAGTTCATTGAAACAATCTTCTTTAATCATATGTCCAAAAAGTCCTCCCTCATTCTCTAAACAAACGTAGCAACGATAAACAATTTCATTCATTACGTTTTCTAGGATCATTGGAGTTATCCTTGCAATAGCGGCTTGAACCTCAGCTCTAAGTTGTTCTACAATCACGCTGTAACTGGAATAACTCGCAATTAATTAATTATTTGATGATATCATTTTGCTTGCAGAATAACAAGGGCAATTTAACTGTGCTAAAATAAAATTTTCGGATTATTTAAAAAAAAGTTGATAATGGTCGAGAAAAGCCAAAACGTACAATCAAAAATTGAATGACGTCATGTTTGTGTAGAGGAGAAAAACGACAATAAAAATGTAAAATTTGTTTTAATCTATCTCTTACAGTAAAATCAGAAAAAAATCTACGAATTCTTGAAATTTTAAACATAATTTTGGCAATTAATTTTTTTCTGATTTCACACAAGAAGACAGGTCAAAATAAAATCCACATTCCCATGTAATTTTTTCTCCTCTACATGATAACGTAATTAGATTTTTGATCCGACGTTTCGTTCCTTCGTAATAATCATCAAATAATATTGATGTTGATTTTTTCATCCGAAACGTCGGATAAATGTAGGAAGCGATATGTCGTGGGATTTAGAATTAAAATTAGAATTTTTTAGGAATAAAACAAAATTTTTCGACTATTTAAAAAAATGAAGTTGATGATGGTTGCGAAGAAACGAAACGTCGTATTGAAAATCTAAGAACGCCGGCTTGTAGAGCAGAAAAAGTGGCAATGAGAATGTGAAATTTATTTTGTCATATCTTTTTAAATAGAGGCAGAAAAAAATAAAAACGAAATCGGGAAAATTCGGTTTTTCTCAAATATCTTCGGAAGTAATCGGATTTTTTTAGATTTCGAATCGTGACTTTGAAGGGTTCAGCAAAGCGCAACTTCTCTCTAATTTAATCATCTTTGTATCTCTTCTGGTTTACGAGATCCCTGTAGTGTGCATTCTTATATGGGACACCGTATATATATATATATATATATATATATATATATATATATATATATATATATATATATATATATATATATATATATATATATATATATATATATATATATATATATATATATATATATATATATATATATGTTATATGCGCTCTTCACCACGTGCCGTGGTTGACCTTCAGTCTCACGAGTTATAGCGGTCATATTGCAACACCTCTAAGAATGCATTGTAATCGGTATCCTCGTTTCGCAATGTTCACGAGTCGAAGGTACTGAATCAGCACTAAATTGTGTATTTAAACCCATGTTTGCTTTTATCATTAGTTCATACTCATTTTAGACCGTTACTATGTCCATTTGAAATTCGATATTTAAAGTAAAATAAAAAGTAATAAATTGTTTGATGTAACGAAGAAATAAAGTTTTTTAAAAATAAGTTTTGTGAAAAAGTGATTTAACAATTTGGCGCAGTCGCGGTAGGATCTGTCAACGCTGCTAGAACACGAGGCTTTCTAACTGGTAGCGGCGGATTCCAATCCCTCAACAGAAAGAACCTGCAAACATTGAGACGCTCTCACTTGGCAAACTACGGAAGGAACACCTGGTGAAGCCCCTGGTAGTCAAGGTCAAGAACACGACGCTTCGATGCTGCTGCTAGTATTGTAAGTAAATGAATCATCTCGTTTTTGTTTAAACTGTTGATTTTCTTTTTGTGTTTAGAAACTGTTCGATTTTCTAAGTTTCCCTGTTTTACAATATTTACCGTATTTTTACCGTATATTTTCGAAAAATATTTTATTTTTAAGCAACGTACTACATTTTTGAAAGTAAAACAAAAAAAAATGGCTCCTCCAGCAGATTCTCAAACAACTGCTGCGGCTAACACTAGCCAAGCGGAAATCGAGCCTTACAAACTCTCAGAAATATTTTCAATCGTTCCCGAATTCGAGGGTGACCAGATCTTTTTGGGTACATTTTTGAACGCGTGTGATCATGCCTACAACATGGCAACTACAGATCAAAAAACACTGTTAGTGATTCACATAAAAAATAAATTAAGGGGTAGAGCTGCACAGCTTATAAGCTCTAGAAATCCTAGCTCATATTTAGAAATAAAACAACTTTTAAATCTTCACTTTGGGGATTCTAGGGATCTTTCATCCCTTATACAAGATTTGCAAAGGCTTAAACAACTTTCTAACGAATCGCCACTTACTTTTTATAATCGGTTACAGGTTTTAAATGCAAAAATGCACGCATTTATACAAAAGTCTATTTTAAATCAAGATCAAAAGAAAGCGCAATCGTCTTTAATAGACACCATGGCTCTTAATGCATTATTAGTAGGGCTAGAACCTAAGTTAGGGCAACTTATCCGTGCCGGTAACCCTTCTAACCTGTTAGAAGCACAAGCGCGAATCAGGAGAGAACTCCAACTGTCTTACCTCGAATCGAGTAAAACAGACAGACCTAACCCTCCAAGACAAAATTTAATCCCGAGAAGACCACCACCTCAGCCTCTAAAATGCTTTAATTGTGGCCGCATTGGACACACAGCCAATCAGTGCCGTAGCCAACCAGCACAACGCTACACTCCGCCTCAAAATTCTAATTTTCAGAGGCCAGTGAATCAAAACCCAACCTCAAATTTTTCCCATCAAGTTAGTGCGCAAAATCAACATCAACCCAAGCCACAACAATATTCAAATAATTTACCCCAAAATCGACCCCCATTTCCAAATAGGAATCCTAACTTCCGGCCTAATCCACAACGAACTTACCATGTAAATGCCAATGACTACCCACAAGACGAATTTTCATATTACCCCGACAACTACTATTATGGCAACGATTTTCAAGAATATCAAGACCCCAATAATTATCAACCCTCTTATGCTAGTGACGAATATCCCATGGAACCCTTTAACCAAGAAAATTATCAGGATTTTCTTACGCCCCCTGTCCAACAACACCCACCTGGAGAGAATTATCAAGAAATCGACCCCATGATAGAAATCCAGAACCAAATCCAGACCATGAATTTGGACAACATGGATCCCGGTCTGAATTTCCCAGATCAAAAATTTCTTTAAATCCTCTTTTAACCGTCAACTCAAAAAATCTGTACTACATAAACGACGCTACAAAAAAATTCAAACTTCTTATAGATTCCGGTGCTGGAATCTCCATTTTTAAAGAAAACACTGTCAAAAATTATCGCCAAAGGTCTCCAGAAAACGTCACGATTCAAGGTATAACCGATCAAAAACTTGCTATTAAGGAATCAGCCCTCATCCCTTTTGACGAAGGCAATCCACATAAGGTTTATATTTATAACTTGGATATAGACTTTGACGGAATTTTAGGCCTAGATTTTTTAGAACGTTATGAATGCGTAATCGATATTAAATCTAAGCAACTTATTACAAATTTTAAAACTATCCCTTTATTTAAAGTTGACGATATTCGAAATAAAAATAAATTTACAGAACATGTGTCGTGCAACAAAATTTCAATAGAAGCTCGTACGGAAAGAATTTTTAAATTAAAATGCGACCTTTCCAATACCGACGCTTTACTTATCGCGCAAGAAAAAGAAAAAGTTAGACTCCCGAATGCTCTAGTCAAAATAAACGCACATGGCGAATTTTACACATCTGTTATTAATGCCAACGCGATACCAAAAGAAATTGACTTTTCGGAGTTAACGCTAGAACCGGTAGATGACACTGCCGAAGCATTCTATAATCTTAACACCGTGAACAAGGAAAAAAATGAATGTCAGCATGACAGAATTTCCTTTATTAAAAATCAGCTAAGAACCGAACACCTCAACGAGGAGGAAAAAGAACTAATTACTAATTTGTGTTCAGACTTTGCGGACATTTTTTATCTCGAGGGAGACGCTCTGACGTTCACCAACGAAATAAAACATTCGATAGAAACGAATGGCGCTCGTCCTGTCTTTACCAAATCCTATAGGTATCCTCAAATTCATAAAGAGGAAGTGAAAACTCAAATAAATAAAATGTTACACGAAGGTATCATCCAACCCTCCGTCTCACCGTGGTCATCGCCAGTTTGGGTGGTTCCCAAAAAACTGGATGCTTCTGGAAAGCAGAAATGGCGCGTTGTAATCGACTACCGTAAGCTAAACGAGCTGACTGTAGATGATAAATACCCCTTGCCTAACATTTCTGACCTTCTGGATCAGCTAGGAAAGTGTCAATACTTCACAACCCTAGATCTCGCCTCTGGATTCCACCAGATAGAGATTGAACCCAGAGATATTGCCAAAACAGCCTTCTCTGTTGAAAATGGCCATTATGAATTCGTCCGAATGCCTTTCGGCTTAAAGAATGCCCCGTCCACATTCCAGCGTGTCATGGACAATATCCTTCTTGGAATTCAAAATGAGCGTTGCCTAGTATACATGGACGACATAATAATTTATTCTCCAACTATCCATGAACACATTTCTCGTCTTACTGAGGTATTTAAACGCCTTCGGAAAGCAAATCTCAAAATTCAACCTGACAAATGTGAGTTTCTGAGAAAAGAAGTCGCCTATCTTGGACATCTCATCACTCAAGACGGCGTTAAACCAAATCCCGCCAAAGTTGATTGCATTCTCAACTTTCCTGAACCAAAAAACTCCAAAAATATCCAGTCTTTCCTAGGACTAGCAGGCTACTACCGCCGATTTATCCCAAATTTTGCCAAGATTTCAAAACCTCTGACGAAGTTATTGAAAAAAGACACCCCTTTCACTTTCGACTCAGATTGTAAATCATCTTTCAATGAGTTAAAACAAGCCCTTGTTTCTAACCCCATTCTAGTCTATCCAAATTTCGAGGAACCCTTCCTGTTAACCACAGACGCAAGCGCATTTGCTATTGGTGCCGTACTTTCACAAGGCCCAGTTGGAAAAGATCTTCCCATTGCATACGCTTCCCGAACCCTGTGTAACGCGGAAACAAAATATTCGACCATAGAACGCGAATTACTTGCCATTGTTTGGGCCGTAAAACACTTCCGTCCCTATCTTTTCGGCAGAAAATTCACTCTTATTACGGACCATCGCCCGTTAACATGGTTATTTTCCATTAAAGATCCAGGAAGTCGTCTAGCAAGATGGCGTCTAAAACTGGAAGAGTACGACTATAAGATAGAGTACAAACCCGGGAAAATAAATAAAAACGCTGACGCACTCTCGCGAATAAAGATAAACTGCTTCCAACAGTGTGCAAAATTTCAGTCTAAAGTTCACGTCTCTAATGAAGACGATAAAAATAGGCCCTCCACTAGCGGTTTACAAAGAAATTCCGACAACGAAGACGACGACAGCGAAAACGAAACAGACCTCGACAAAATCAAAGAAGAATACAATACTTTTGTCCATCTCTATAAAACAAAATCAATTATCGATTACTCAAAATTTGAGATTACTAACTCTCAACTTCTGGACAAGTCCCACAAAAACATAGTTACCTTCTTTTGGCAAAATAAAATGGAAGATCTCCATTACAAAATTATTGACGATATTTTCGAAGAACATCCCGAGTTTCTCCCCAACCAAATAAACATCCTGTCAAGCAAAACGGTCAAAGATAGGAAATACCTTATCATTCCCTTACGGTTTGACCCCAGCAATGTGGTATCTCATTTATTTTACATTTTATACAAATGCCAAAACGAATTTGATATCGCAAAAACCTACTGTGTAGAAAACAACCTAAATTTACCTATCTTAGAAATTTTTTCATTTATCTTTGACGAAAAAGAAATAAAACTTAAAATATGTCAAAACATTGTTGCAACCCCTGACCACGATCAAATACCCATAATCTTAGACCAATACCACACGGGAAAAAATAACTTACATCGCGGAATAAATGAAACTATAAAACGCGTAAAAGAAAAATACAATTGGCCCGGTCTTACTAAAGACGTAGAGAAATTTATAAAAGCATGTGAAATTTGTCAAAAAGTCAAAATTTGTCGAAAAAACCTAACCACCCCTCTTGTAATAACGGAAACGCCAAAAACACCATTCGAAAGAATCAATATCGACATATTTGAATATCCAACGCGAAACTATGCGCTTACGATTAGGGATGAATTAACTAAATTCACTCAAGCATATCCATTAGGAGACAAAAAGGCCTCAACGGTAGTCAATACTTTATTGGTATTTTTCCAGCATTACGGTACGCCACTAAGAATCCATTGCGATCATGGCCGTGAATTTGACAATTCCCTAATGAAAGATCTCTGTGAACTTTATGACATAAAGTTAACCTTTTCCAGTGTTAACCACCCACAATCAAACGGTTCTGTAGAAAGATTTCACGCAACTCTTACCGAGATGCTTAGAGCCCATACGGCAGAAAACCCCGACGAACATCCATTCAATATTCTCCCTTACGCAGTTATTTGTTACAACAACACCAAAAATAAAACTCATGGTTTTTCACCGTACGAACTAATTTTTGGACACACGTCCAGTAGACCTCCAGAAACCCTGTATAACCAAAAAGAACTCATCTCAAAGTACATTAGAGATTTAAGTAACCGGATGGAGTACTACTATAAAATCGCGAGAATGAAAACGGAACAGCAAAAGGAAAAAGCAAAAATTAGATTCGACCGATCTGTCTCAGACAAAATTCCCGATTATAAACCCGGAGACAAAGTATACATTAAGGAATCCCAGATAAAAGATAAGGCACAAAATAAATTTAACGGTCCTTTCGAAATCTTAGAAGTTTTCAAAACATCAGCTACCGTGCAAAATCCCCAGACTCAGCAAAAATCCAAAATTAACTTTGATAGATTAAAGCCATACTACGAATAGTCTCCTTCTTTTCAGACTCTTCGGGCTGCTATCAGTCACTACATCTCAGTACACCGTAACGTCGATAAATAACACCATAGGACTCTTTTTCCATGAAGAA
Source organism: Philopedon plagiatum (assembly GCA_963971165.1). Taxonomy (NCBI): domain Eukaryota; kingdom Metazoa; phylum Arthropoda; class Insecta; order Coleoptera; family Curculionidae; genus Philopedon; species Philopedon plagiatum. The sequence continues at coordinate 83,618,359 of OZ020192.1, read as the reverse complement.
AGCACCATTAAAATATCAAACGATAAATGGACACTGCTTGTCTACAAAGAACTCCAGCCCATCAAAGAAGCCATTTCCAATAACGACAAAATTCTTTCTAATCTGATAAACGTCTTTCAGGCCCCCAAAATGTTAGCCTTTAAAGCCGAAATTCAAACCCATATCAGCCTCTTGAAGCAAATTGCTGACTCAGTAAACCTAAAATACAAGGAGGTTATGACGGATACGAAACATTACAATTTTCGAACAAAACGCGGCGTATTTAATGGAATAGGTACTGTTTGGAAATCAATAACCGGTAACTTAGACGCATCAGATGGCGAATATTTCAACGAGTGCATAGAAAAAGTGACTCACGACGAACGACAAATCGAAAATCTATTAAAAAATCAAATTTCGGTAACGACGTCTGTTATTAGAAACTTTAATTCAACCCTTCAGAAACTTCAAATAGACGAAGAAACCTTTAATAATGACATAGTAAAAATTCGCGAAGCTATTTTCAACATTTCTGATGTTATGGTCTTTTATGAAGGTCAATTACAAATAGTAAACCTGTGTGAATCATTAATGGAAAGTTATGTATTCTTGGAAGACTCTCTTAACGATATATTAGATGCGATAACTTTTGCTCGCTTAAAAATTCTACATAGTTCAATTATCACCCCTAGAGATCTTGTAGCCTCTTTGCAGGAAATTTCTCGTTCCCTAGTAAAAAATAATTTACCATTACCCACGTATGGATCTAATATTGCGGAATATCTAGAAATTATACAATTAGAAGCATACCAATCCGATTCAAAAATAATTTTTGTTTTAAAAATTCCTCTAACTGATCATGAAACCTACACCTTGTACCATCTGTATCCAATCCCAATCCTAGATAATCGAACAGGTCTTCATCACATTTTACCTACAACTCAAAAATATATTGCGCGTGATGATGATTCATTGCTCTACATATCTTTCCAAAATCTGGATAACTGTATGCAACTAGGAACCAACACCAAGATCTGCTCCGACGTGCTTCCGTATCCCATTGATAGCGATGCTATGTGTGAAGCACAACTACTCAAACACCTCAGTAAACTGCCAAAAACCTGCCAGACTTCACTCCTTTTTGCCAAAGAGTACAATGTTCAGGAACTAAGCCAAAACTACTGGTTAATCACCGTTTCTGACCCTTTGCCTGTGACAATAAAATGTGAAAGTAAGAACATTGTCACCAAGTTACTAAACACCAACTCCTTACTGAAGCTGCAACCAGGTTGTACCGCCTTTATTGGAAACACAAGGGTACATGCCAAATACCCCGTTGACAAGTACAAAAATGTTACTTATCAAAATCACCCGGTAATCATACCTTACGATTGCTGTAGCCACCTACCTGAAAAACCACACATTCCTGAGCTAAAGCCCCTGAAGCTTAATAAAATTGATGTAGAAGACTTGAACATTGCCCAGCATAAGCTTAATCAGTACTCCGACGAATTGGACAGACTGATTAACGAACCCTTCGTGACCAAGCATCTCCATTGGTTCACAATACTCACCATCACATTAATTGCCGTCCTGGCTACCCTCTACGTCCTCTACAAATGTAGGCGCAGAAGACCCCGCAGAATTGGAATGGCCATCACGAACGACGACCATCCACAACCACCTCCAATGCCCAAATCCAGAGAACTAGTCCATCAGAAGCTACGCAACCTACTTCCAAAGAGAAGACCAAGTGCCCGCTCTTCTAGTGAAGCTCTGGAAGAAGAAGTTGAACTCCAAATTAATGAACATTGAAAAGCTGCTGCAAAGCACCATCTTTTTTTTTAAAGGGGGAGTTGTTATATGCGCTCTTCACCACGTGCCGTGGTTGACCTTCAGTCTCACGAGTTATAGCGGTCATATTGCAACACCTCTAAGAATGCATTGTAATCGGTATCCTCGTTTCGCAATGTTCACGAGTCGAAGGTACTGAATCAGCACTAAATTGTGTATTTAAACCCATGTTTGCTTTTATCATTAGTTCATACTCATTTTAGACCGTTACTATGTCCATTTGAAATTCGATATTTAAAGTAAAATAAAAAGTAATAAATTGTTTGATGTAACGAAGAAATAAAGTTTTTTAAAAATAAGTTTTGTGAAAAAGTGATTTAACATATATATATATATATATATATATATATATATATATATATATATATATATATATATATATATATATATATATATATATATATATATATATATATGTATATATACTTTAACTAATGGAAAGTGAAACTGCAAAAAAAAAGTAATGAAGCCGACACCTTTGACGCAGCAGTGCCGATAAGGTCCAGCCATAGGCGTCCCAAAATATTCTAACCAATTTAAGATGGGACACAATAAAAAGGTTTAACATTTTAACCAAATATTATTTATAAGTATATCAAAACCTAACTGAATCTGCAAAAACAATGTTTAACCATAGAATTAATTGTATTCATGGGCGTACCGTCGACCGATAATTAAGACTTTAAATTAATGGCATAAATACGTTGTTATTTTTATGATCGTTTTGTAGTAAGTGTAACTATATTATATTTACACAGTCGTCCGCTCCCCAGGCGCGCACGTATGGGCGTACCTTTACGACGCGCGGTTTGTCATGATCGAGATCAGCTATTGAACTGAGAACCAAGGACACACATAATGGCTCGGATGCGTTATGCATGTTATTTTCTTGTCGTTATTAGCCAGGGCCACGCCTCTTGACTATAATTATTTTTCCTAGGTTTTTTCCTGGAATTATAACTTAGACCACTATCGGTCTAATAAACCATTTTTACCTTTTCGTGAATACCGTTCTGGTCCCTCTAGTCGGTGCAAGACTCCCTTGACCAAGAACGTTGATTTATCCCAAATTAACACGTACCAAGTGTAGACTTCCTACATCTGAGTACAAAAGCCTGCGTCTAATTTCGAGACGCGGAGTGCATGTCTTTCATGCGTGTCACTCAATCGTAACGACAACCGCGGAGACTGCCAGACTGAATTTAATTACTAAGGCGCATAGGCGGTTCTAGACCTCTATTTTTGGGGGGGGCTTAAGCCCCTGGTTTATATTTTGGGGGAGCTTAAGCCCCGGTTTATATATATAGGCGGTTAGGTTTTTCAGTTGTATTTGGGGGGCTAATTGGAGATTTGGGGGTCTCAGTCCCCCCAAGCCCCCACCTAAAAACGCCTATGCTAAGGCGGAAGACTTTCGTCCTCTTTCCTGTATATAGACTCTATTCATGGATTGTCCTGCCAGGCACTCAGCAAAAAACCCGCCGCTCGGCCCAATTCACTTAATTGTCCGATTAAAGTTGTCCATTTCTCAGCAGCATTTTGGAATAATTTTCCTCCTTTAAACCATCTTCCCCAAGACATGTATCCAGGTTGAATCTCCTTACGTTACAGCTAGCAAGGTAAAGCTATTCGGCCTGTCCCTTTACTCGTGTCGGAGGGATCAAGTGCGTCCCGTCCCAAGACGCGAATTTTATAAACAAAGGTATTTTACATCACCGGACCAAGCAGCTCAAACCAAATCAAGTCTGAAATTCAAATCGATATATGGATGATATCAATGAAGAAAATCAGGCTCAAAATGTTTGAAGAAGACACGCGAGCTCTTGGTCTATTTATTTTCTCGCTTCATACCTGAAGTCTTGAAGATGGGTGACCGCGGTCGACCAGTGCTGCGGATGCTGCCGTCTTACTGCATAGTAAATCTCGAGGTTCCCGAGAATCTTGAAATTCTTGGAGTTTCTTACGTGGCCATGGCCATCGTAATACTATCTAATTTTTTTTTTTGGGTAAGAGGAGGTGAATCTTCCAAAGATACCCACATGCGACATTCGTGGGTTATGTCACGATTTGTACTGACTAAACACCCCCCCTAGAGTAGTTGGTTTCGGACCGGAGTCTTCCAAAAGTATATTTATTCGCTTTTGAAAGAATTTCGTTCAAAACTTGAATTTCTATCAAGGTTTCTCTGTATTTTCTGGAAGAGCATTGTGAAAAGCGGTTTTCCCAACAAATTCAATATATTTTAGAAACCTGTCAAATCTATTATCGAAAATAAACCAAAAATATCTACATGCTGTTGGGATCGTCAGAAGATTCGAAACTAGAATCATTTGCATTTTGAATCACAAGTGGCGCTACTGGCGGTAAAATAGGATATTCATCTTCTTTTTTTATAACGTGGGCTATACAGTTTCTCCAAATATCACGGATGATTCTAGCCCGTAGGTCTTAATACGGGCTAGAATCACAAATAAATTTCAGGAACAACTCCCCCCAAGAAGTGCTCACCAATGTTTTTGATGCTGTAAAAAGAAGAATGAGAATCTGTTTGAAAGTAGGTGGACAGGTCTCTCATTTAGTTTTTAGGTTCTTTCTTGCATATGTTTTTTTTTTTAAATTTTGTATTATGCAGTAACAATGACAATAATGTAATTTTCTTAAAAATAAAAACTTCAGAACTTGACAGTTTTATTTTTCATTCACCTATCATACCTTTTACCTATGTTACCTTTCAAGAGTAATAATAATAATTGAAGATATTGATGAATAATTCCACGGCATACTTTGAGGACTTTTTTTTGATCTTACGTTATGTCAAATAATGTTATAGTATGTATCAGATAAGGGATTTAAAAAACATATTACGTCACAGCATAGAAGATTCAAAGACTTTTTTCCTAGCTTCCCATGTAGTTTTTAGACTACTAAAAATGTTTTGAAATTATGAACAATGAACAAATATGAATATCATCAAATCATTCATCAACTAACATGTCCCTTATTTTCGATGTTCTACCTGTGGATCAAATTTCTTTAAAATCGATGACGCACGACGACCAGTTCTGTCGGTCTCTTTGTTATAGTTGTTTACTACTCCATATTAAAAACTAGCCTGCGCCCGCGACTTCGTCCGCGGTATAACAATTTTACTTTAAGCCCCCATTTTACCCCCACCTCCTTAGAGGTTCAGGTTGATTTATTAAAAACTGTAAAACACGTGTTTAATCATTTATTTTTTGGAGTACATCTACGAAGTTTCAAGTTAATAGGACCATTTAATATTTTTTCTCCATACAAACTTTCAACCCCCTTATGACCCCTTTAGGTTTGAATTTTGAAAAATCCCTTCCTAATGAGTCTCTACATTATAAAATAAAAGTACTGACCAGAATTTATATTTATAGCTTCAGCTCGGCGATGATTAATCAGTCAGTCAGGACATGTTATATATATATATATATATATATATATATATATATATATATATATATACAGGGTGTCTAAAATAGGTGATACCATTATTGCTATCTCCAAAATGGTAAAAGATATGAGGTCGGTTAAATTAGAGAAAATGTGCCATTTCTAGTCCCTATTCATATTCCGTTTACGGAGTTGCCAAATTCTCTATAGTTTCTGATCTACAGGGGATTTTTTTAAAATAGTCAAAAATTTAATTCTTAAATATCTCGAAAACTATTATAGTTAGAAAAAAGTTGTTTTTACAAAAATCACACGATTTTTTCCCTTCTCTATAGAAACGTTATGGTTTTGTTTATACCATTTGTTTTTACTGAGTTACTGATACTAACTTGTTTTTTTCAAATACGGACCTGGATTTTTTGCTGCATTTTTTGAAAGAATAATTCATACCCTTTACAACTGTGTATCACTTGATTATGTTTTTCGACGTTTTGGTGAAGAATAGTATCATCATCAGGATATTCTACCAGTACGGACCTGGCATTTTTCAAGTTAATGCGCCATTTCACGAGCTATTATGGAGACAATTAGGTCAGAATCAGTAACTATGGATTAAATTGTTTTAACTGGTAAATTTTAATTATAATAATGATTACTAACCAGGACCCTCAAGTTTGTAAAATTGGTCCAACGCTTGAAAAAGGCATAAGCTTAGTTTTAATTATAACAAATCCTAATAATTAATTCTTAGATGCGTGATTGGCTTCGTGTGGTCAGTCCAATCGCGCCCATCAACCTGCTGGTCCGCCCGTCCATATGTTATAATTCAACCCAACGTCAAAAAATAAAGCAGAAAACGGATTTTAGATTCGAATTCCTTATAACCCGAACCCAGTAAATATGACAATGGTTTTATGCTAGAATATAGTTAAAGATCTTTAATTTGAGATAATATGGTTTGTTTTCAAAGCCAGTAAATAGTAATTCAACTGTACCAGCAGAATGAGTTGCAGCAGAAATGAAATCATTAGATAAAATAGGATTATTTATTATTATCTTTTGAACTGAAAGCTGATTTTTGGATACGAAAATATTAAAAACGTAAATAATGAAGACGTATCATCAAGGGTGCCTTTTACAATATGTAGTAAACTTAACCACCAGTTAGGTGCTGTTAATAAAGGCCGCTAATTATATCTGATCTGAGTCTGCTAAACTTTTGCTTTCAATAACTCATTGGCTTAAGTGCAATTTGACAAACTTTAATGACCAAAGGGTTCTGGTTAGTAATCATGAACATAGTTTAAAATTAATCAGTTGAATAATTTAAACCACAGCGATAGGTTGTGAAATTGTGCCTTAACATGGAAAATTCCAGGTCCGTATCGATAGAAAAACCTGATGATGTTGTTTTTCCTCATCAAAACGTCGAAAACCATAATCAAGTGATACATAGTTGTAAAGGGTATGAAGTATTCTTTCAAAAAATGCAGCAAAAAATCCAGGTCCGTATTTGAAAAAAACAAGTTAGTATCAGTAACTCAGTAAAAACAAACTGTATAAACAAAACAATAACGCTACTTTAGAGAAGGTAAAATATCGTGTGATTTTTGTAAAAACAACTTTTTTCTAACTATAATAGTTTTCGAGATATTTAAGAATTAAATTTTTGACTATTTTTGAAAAATCCCCTGTAGATAAGAAACTATAGAGAATTTCGCAACTCCGTAAACGGACTATGAATAGGGACTAGAAATGGCACATTTTCTCTAATTTAACCGACCTCGTATCTTTTACCATTTCGGAGATAGCAATAGTGGTATCACCTATTTTAGACACCCTGTATATATAGACAGATGTCCCTGGCGGAATGCAAATTTAGGCTTTTTATAAACTTCCTAGGCATTTTAGAAAAAGCCGGCAAAACGCGAGCATAAAATGCATTTTTCGTTATGACTAACACCAATTAATTCAGGCAAATTGATAAATGCCGGCAAAACAAGAACAGAAGAATATATATCACGTTGTGACTGATTACTTTTAGGCATTTTACAATTTGCCAAAAACGGTGCCGTCATAACGTGAATATTAAACTAGTCGACTTTTGCACGCGAAGACGTGCACATCAACACAGCCGAAGAGGACCCCAACCAACACCCTGGCGCACCGATCCCTCTTCGCCTGCGAGGAAAGAGACTGGTCAGGGCCCCTAACCAGGTGCTAACCCTGTTCCGACCTTAGGGTGCCCTCCGCTCCACCGTTCGCATAAAAAACCTTTCTACGTCCGTATAATTAGGGCATTGCAGATTAGTGACAAAACTGAACTTAGGTGGCAGAAAATATTATTCTCAATACTTAATAGTATTTTCCATTTTATTTTCACGTTTTGACGGGACCGTTTTTGGCAAATTGTAAAATGCCTAAAAATAATCAGTCACAACGCGATATATATTCTTCTGTTCTTGTTTTGCCGGCATTTATCAATTTGCCTGAATTTGTTTTAGTCATAACGAAAAATGCATTTTATGCTCGCGTTTTGCCGGCTTTTTCTAAAATGCCTAGGAAGTTTATAAATAGCCTAAATTTGCATTCTGCCTACGACATTAACGGTGTGAGGGAGAATAAGGGAGAGAAAACTCCTTACTTTTAATATTTAAAGTTTTAATGAAATCTTGTACTTCGGCTTATGATTTAGTTTAAAACATCGGTCATATTAGTTCTTTTGGTAAAAAATGATAAACAAGGTATGTTTACACAGTAAAAAATCCAGTTGATTAACCACAAGAGATGTCTGATTTTATTGGCCGGATTAAATTTTTTGATTTAATTTGTAATTATTTTCTAAATCAGTTTCATAATCTTCGTTATGATTCAAACAAATTACTCATTCTCGATTATTTTAAATCGATACTGATCAAATGCATAAAAAAGACAAACATTTTAAATCATATTTCCTTGTTAAAATAATCACAATAATCAGTATCAATCGCCTACTGACTAAAAAATACTCAAACTTCTAAACCAAGCCGCCAACACATGCGCAGTACGCAACCTTTTAATCACAAGGGAGTACCGATATCCATCCACCCCGCTGCAATCTGCAAAAATTCCATTTAATCGGCAGTAGGTATGGCGGTTTCTGTGGTAGTGCAATGTGCAATGTGAGGTTATAACGAATGAAGTGGTCAACCTGTTCTAAAATTTTACGAATATTCTTTTAAAAACTTTGTTGTTACATCATGTTGGTGAAATTATGTTTCAAAAACAAAAGAAATACGCAAAAATCTCAGATCTTGAATCCAATCCCTTGGAGGAACTCATGCACCAATGTAAGTTATTTTCCATGTATTTTCAAAGAAAAGATTTGTCATGCCAGGTCTTCATTAGTGTTTTATGTATTTATTTACAGATGAGTAAATAATTTTCGTGTTTTTACTTCATATAATTATTTTCAACTTTTACACTGTAAAAAAAATTATTAAATTTTAAATCAAATTCAACCCAATTTTGACTAAATCCAGGTCCACGCCTCACCTCCTCGGATTTTTGTTTATGATATGGGACAAACAATTCCCATGCTTTGGGAATTTGCATTACCTATCTTTTATATAATTTCATCTGTTTGTTCTTTAATGTGTTCCCTTTTCTTATGTATTATAGTATTGTCATTTAATAAATAAAATCGACGCCCTAATCAGGTACTTTATAGGGCGGAGAGGGGAAGGGCGGTGCTACTGATGATTGCATATCAATCACATTGGATTTAAGATTTAATAAAAAATGATTAGAGTATTATGGAAATTTAATCATTATGGAAGAAAATTTTAATAAAAATTGATTTAGATGTAATCAGAATTAATTGTTAGGTTAATCAATTTTGAATAAGAAAATTTAATCACAGATCCTTCGATTTAATCAATATGCAGTGTTAATTTTTTCAATCAATCTGGCGTGGACCTGGATTTAGTCAAAATTGGGTTGAATTTGATTTAAAATTTAATCATTTTTTTTACAGTGTACGTACGTACGTACGTTGTACGTTTTTGTATTTTTTATGCTCCCTGTATAAAAAATTTAATAATTCAAAACGTGAATGTTATTTATTTTAGAAGCAAAACCTTCTCTATCTCAGGAGTGACAAATTTGGTCCATTTGTCCTCTTCTAAACCTCATCCGCGGACATATTGTATATTTTAACTACTTAAAAGACTCTCTGTGTATAAAATATGCAAATTTGCCGGCGCAGAAATGACACTTGACGCCTTAATTATGGAGCAATAAATAACTTTGCAGGCTAATACTTGGGGCCGGGCGGCGTTTCGGATAATCCCGCCCGGTTCGGCTTATCCCCGATCCGGAATCCGGCCTTCCGGACTCATTATGCGGCGCAGCAGGATCCGCGATATTGTTTTCTTGATTACCTGTGCGAGATCCTTGACACAACCTATACTTGGGTTTTTATTACTTGAATAAAATTGAAAAAAATCATTTAATTCTATTATTTTAATTTTGTATTGCTTAACATATTTAGTTACTTCCCTACCATTTTTGAAAATCAGAATCTTTTCTCTGCTTTCGAATTTAACATTTTAGGCAGTTATTTCAGATAAATGCAATCTATTTAACTTTTTTTATTTTCAACTTTCACTAACTAATCTTCAATTAATAATATAAAATCTTAAAGCTAATCTTATCGGTAGAAAAAGAAAACTTGAAGTTTTAGCACCTTTCTTCGTCCTCTGACCAAAAATTATACAATCTGAAATACTAATAAAAGTGAAAAATACTTTAATAAATAAAATTATAATAAATTAGAACACATAAGCACAACTGTTCAAGGGCGCACAGTAATATATTTCGAAACTAAAATGGACAAAATCAAATATCTCTTGAGCGGAAGAAGATTTCGTGATAAACCAAATGGCGTTTTGTAGTTTAAGTTATTATCTATCTGGGAAAAATATACACAAATTTCCCCTCCTATTGGAAGTTACCTAAAAAACACGTAAAATTCGCAATTTTTTGCTTTTTTTCGTTATTATGATCGCTGTCTTTTACTGTCTTTTGGAATTTGGTTAACATGATTTTTTTTAAACTAGACTAAAAAAGCTGTTATTAGTTTTTTTTTTAATTTCTCAGACCCAATTTTTATGGAGTTACGAGTTATTAAAAGTTACAAGTTTTTTTATTCATTTTTAGCATATTTCCACAGCAATAATGTACCTGTATTCATAACCTGTATTTATAAAAAATTCTGTTTGTCAAAAGTTATCCATATAAAAATTTTAGATCAGTTGTTAATAAATTAAGGAAACATGAAAATGCTTTAAGACAGAAGTAGGTACTATTATTTATTATTTTAGAAAAAATGTTTATAAAACAAAGTTGCTTATAATCCAAAATAAAGTCTAAATACAAAATTTGAAATCTGAATTCTAATTTTTAAATTTATCTCAACTTACATTTTTTCCAAACATTAATCTTGTTAAACAAACAATAAAAATGAAATTGGAATTTGTACAATTTTTTGTACAAAATTCATTACTCTTCATATCTCCTCCAACTTCCACACATGTATCCAATAAATTTACCATAGACCTTACACCTTACGAATGAGTGAGATAAATTTAAAAAATAGAATTGAGATTTCAAATTTTGTATTTAGGCTCTATTTTGGATTATAAACAACTTTGTTGTAGGGAAATTTTTTCTAAAATAATAATAATGGTACTTCTCTCTTAAAACATTTTCATGTTTTCTCAATTTATTAACCTAAAATTTTTATATGGATAACTCATTTTTTTGACAAACAGATTTTTTATAAATATAGGTTATGAATACAGGGACATTATTGCTATAGAGATATGTTAAAAATTAATAAAAACCTTGTAACTTTGAAAAACTCGTGACTTCATGAAAAATGGGTCTAAAAATTTGTAAAAGAAACAAATGAAAGTTTTTAGTCTATTTTTTAAGGAAAATCATGTTGATCAAATTCCAACAGGCAGTAAAAAGCAGCGGTCAAAATAAGGAAAAAAAAGACAAAAATGCCGAATTTTAAGTATTTTTTAGGGCATTTCCAATGGGAGGGGGAGTTTATGTATATTTTTCCCGGATAGATAATCACTTAACTTACAAGATGCCGTTTGGTTCATTCCGAAATCTTTTTCCGGTCAAGAGATATTCGATTTTGTCCATTTTAGTTTCGGAATAAATCACTGTGGGGCGTATCGAAAGCACTATGTTCGGGGGGAGGGGGAGGAGGAAAAATATCCAACTATGCGAAGATAAAATCAAAAATTATTGACCTTGTTACAAATTTTCTCCGAGCTAAACTGTCGGCGTCTCTTTTATACACTGCCGACCTTTTTGCGAATTTGCCCGAAACTCTTCTGGCGACGTTTTTTTGAGGTCCCAATAGCCAACTCGTGCTCTAATTAGCCAACTCGAGCTCTAATTAGCCCCCCCCCCCCCATTGAATGTGCAACTGTTCCTTTGTCGGTTCTTAATCTTTTTTGTAAAAATTGAATATCATAGTATATTTCCATCAGAAACTGAAGTACCATATACCATGGGTGTACTGGGGAAGTCCGGCGTACACATCCAGAGCTGGAAACATCCGTAGGGATTTTATCAGCTCTTTAGGAGGATGTGTGGTGTGGTGCCACCTTGGCCGAGGAAGAATTCTACCACATTCCTTATTTAGAGCGGCGAGACACGCCGTTCCCAAGCGGTCACCCATCCAAGTACTAACTGTGCCGGACGTCGCACATAGGAGTATTTGTTTTAAAAAACTGGACAAAATTATCTTTATTTACTCTTTTATTATAAAATGATATAAAAATACTGTAGGAAAATAAATTAGCGCTATTTTGCAATTTCTCAAATACTGCAAATTCGAAGATAAATTTAGCAAATAAATGAAACTTGACATTAGAAACTAAGTCAAAAATCAGAGTTAAAACTAAATTAAACCATAGAAAAACTGAGCAAAATATAACAAACTAATGTACTGTAATAGGTATCTGAATCTGTTTCTTGGTCCTCCATATCTATTTCCACTTCCATTTCTTCTTCAGTTGTGTTACCTTCTGTGTTCTGGAATTGGGGTGACCATTATATTAGAAAGTGAAAAGTTGTGAAAATACTCTCTTTAGAATTTCTTAGAAGCTAGTCCAAGCTTTCTATCTGTGTATCATTTTTAGCCGGGCAAAGGCGGGCAGATAAACAAAAAGACCTTCAAATAAAAGTTTTATACGAAAAAATATTATTTTATTCTAACTTTTGCCTATACGTATAAAATTTAAGTCTAAATCTACCTAATACTGATATATTTTTTTATCGAAAGTAGACCGGTTAATCAGCTATTCAAAACCACTTAACAATAGAGGCTACAAGGGACTTTGTTAATTGGACTTTTGTCCGGTTTTCTTACTGAAACACTCCGATGTGCGTCGTTTAACCTTAGTGATCGGGCGGAGGATAGTTCGACCAGCGAAGTTAGCGTCGCTAAAAAAACAACATATTTTGCGATGCTAGTAATAAAATAAGGGTAGTAAAAGTATTTTAACGGCATTTTTTACCATATCAACTGAAATAAACTTATTTTATTACAAACACTCATACTTAGTATGATAACAGTTTTGTTCGGGTTTCTCATCCCCTTATTTGCGGTTCAGAACTGTACTGATCATGCGCATTAGTCCATTTCTGTTGGGGATTATTAGAATCACTGACCTTCAGCAAGAGGAGACGCAGCTGCATATGTAGAACTTGATTGATCATCGAGAGCCGGCGACAAAAAATAGCTTATGTATTAGCAAAACCGCAATTACAAAGCTCTACATATTTCATATTTTTATTTAGATAATCAGAAAGAACCATAAAAAGAGGCATTTTCGTTCATAACTAGCCTTTTGATTATTTATTTCATACTTTGTGCATGTGTAGGACAAACACCAACCTCTATAATTCCGTCTCGGCGCGCCACCGTAATGGCTTTCCGGACCGTCTGTATTCCATCAAACAAACCTCTGAAAATACAGTTTCGAATGAAAGGAATCCATTGTTCAACACAGTTGGCAGTGACACACCATTCCGCCAAGTTTATGGATGAACTTCTGCACACGTATATTCCGACCAGCCTGGAACGTACACACAAAAATTACGCCTTTCAGATTCATCAGATTTATCAAAAACCGGACGACGTGACGTGAAGCGACGTTGCCACTCTCACTCTAAATTTCGCCACCATGCAAAGGAAATAAATTACTAAAAATTTATTATTACGAGAAATAATGGTATATTGATATGTTTTATTAATCCTCATATCATATGCTTTAGCGTGTGGTATTTATGATTGTAGATAAGTATTAACCCACAGTAATTGCGTTATTTTAGTACTCTCTCAATCTGAAAATATGCTACATACCGGAAAACTTGGCAACAGCTGTTCTCAAAAAGTAGGTGGGGCACTATATAGTTCGCGGCGTTACAAATAACTTGGGAATTCCTGATTGCTCGAAAACGTAAATAATGCTAGCTGTACTTGATTCTAATTCAATGGTTAGAACTCTTGTAGAATTAATATCGAACAAGTAAATTAATGTTTTCGTTTTTTGACGAGTAAATCTCAAACTGGTTCTAAACTGTCCAAATCAGTCCTCACCTGGAGAAGGAATCGCTTCAGAACAAATTGTTAATTGATATTGACGCCTGTGGATTCGGTCATATTTATTCACGACATATCCTGGAAAATAGCCTTTATGGATTTAATAGAGCGTTCGAGTTTTTCATTCTGGGAGACTAGTTCTAAAAAAGTTCAGAATTTGCATTAAACGCGTACATGGTTCTGCGCTGTTCTAGACATGGCCGGTTCTAGACCAAATGGCGCCCAGGGCTGGATCCGAATTTGGCGCCCCCTCTCCCAGAGAAACTCAGAAAAACCCCAATAAACAAATTTATTTTTTCCACATACGTATACACAGATTAAAGATACAATGTACCAACGTATCTATGTATTACCTTATTGCCGGTACTTGAAAAAATCTATAAAAGCTATTGCCGTTATTGATAAAAAGTTGCGGATTTCTAAGAGATATGATTTGCAAAGAGAAACTTCAATTTTATTAAACAGGGTATGAAAGAAGTTAAAAAAATATGAAATTTTACGACAAACTACAAAACAATACCTGTTTCTTAGAATTAAAAGATGCCATACTATACAGTATGTTATTAGGGATGGAGATTTAGTGGAGATAATAAAGTAAGAGCCTCCTATTCTATGGTAAAAATGACTATTAAGTAAGTAGATTGTTATTTTGTTTTTTGATTTTCCTTGTATAAGGTACTCATTAGGGCCCGGCATTATGTGTAATTGATTATTTTGTTTGTGAAACTTCAATTATTATTAAACATTTTTAAGCAATTACTGACGATATCGGTTTGTATAATGGGAATATCGAAAAAAAGTCATTTTTAACATATGAAAAACGACTTTACATTCGTAGTTAAATAATCCTGAATAGCATACCTTATATTATCTTTTAATTTTGAGAAAGTTAGTTTTTTACTTTAATCTCGGCATTCTCAGCAGTTTCTTAATTTTGGATTTCTTGCATACCCTGGTTAATAAAATTGAAGTTTCTCATTGTTAACAGTTTTATTTAGGCACAACATTTTATAATAAATTAATTTTTCCAAAAAATCAGTTTTATTACCAGAACATAAAGGACGAAAAAACATTTAGTTTTTGATTAGATTTAGATTTAGTGCCGCCGTTAAGGTGCTCGCCGCTCAGGTGTTCGCCGCTCGTTTCCAACTTAATATTTGCCGCCCTAAAAATAAAAATAATTTTTGGCCCTTCATTTAATCACTTGTCAAAATTATATATTTAAGAATAAAAGCAGAATATGCAGAACTTGACTTGATCATCGAGAGCCGGCGACAAAAAATAGTTTATGTATTAGCAAAGCGGCAATTAAAATGCTCCACATTATCTCCACTCATATTTTTATTTAGATAATCAGAAAGATCCATAAAAAGAGGCATTTTTCAGCGTTCTATTGGCTAAAGTAGTAAAAATCATTATTATTACGGTTTGTGGAATTTCTATTAATTTTTTTAACTGGTGGGCAACTTTGGCCGCCCCTATTTTTGACCGCCCGTGTGCAGTGCACACTTCGCACACATCCAGTACGTTGTTTAAATTGAGGAAGCCTATTTTCGCCCCCCTCTATTTGGCGCCCGGGGCCTGGGCCCCTTTCGACCCCTCCCCCTAGGACCGGCCCTGGTTCTAGAATAAGTTTGAAACCATCCGATTTTTAGACACAAACAAATCTAACGTAAAAGTCAGCGAGCATCGACGCATGTGACTGGCACATGGTAGTAGATGATACCGAGACTGATAAGGGACCACCCATATGTTACATAACGCTAATTTTGAGTCATTTTACCCCCTTAATGCCCCCTTGTAGAGATCTGTAACGCAGCCTTTGACCCCCTCCCCCCAAGTTACGTAACGATAAAATCCTATCACCCTCCTAATTTTATAAAATGAATAGCTTTTTATTGGTTATTACATTTTATAATGTAATTACATTTATTGTACCTATATATTATTTATATTTATTTTTATATTTAGCATACAGAGAGTTACATTTATTAAACATCTGCAATTCGCGCATTAAGGGGAAAATATAGTTCGTATTTGAACTGTAATTGGTAAAGTTACGCAACGGTGCCTTAAACACCCCCAGAACCCACCGTAACGGCTAGTAACGACCGGATTAACCCCCTCCCCCCCTTTCAGCGTTACGTAATTTATGAATGGCCCTAATGCTGCTAGGCTCAGTGGAAATGAAAAATCGAGCGTTTTAGATCCATCGTACATATTTAATTTTTAAATGCAAAATATGGACAGTCTGTGACAAGCAGTTCTATTTCAGGTAATCAGGGACGCCGAGCGGGGAAGGTAGCAGGGACAAGTTACACCGGGCCCACACCTTAAAGTTGCCCCGGGCCGCTAATTTACAAAAAAAAAACTTTGACAGTTTAGTTTGGGGAGACAATTTTCATTCGGGGAAACATTTACAAAAAAAGTCGATATTTTTCTTCAAGTGGTAATTCTTATCTTTGCATAGTTCTGAATTATTTCTTCCACTTCCCTCCAAATATAATGCTTTTGATACGCCCCTGATTGCCCGGGCCCCAATAGGGCTCTTGGTGGCACTCCTATGAATATGCTTGGAGATGAACATAAAAATTATGGCATTTTAGGATAGTTAAAAACAACAAATCTGCCATTTATATGTACATCCATTGACAACTCAAACTTTCAGATATGCATTGCATTTCCATTTAGACCTGAAAGTTTCAGTTGTCAATAGATGTACCTTAGATTACCGTAGTACCGATGTACCGTAGATTACAAATTTTAGTAAACTCAGAAAGTTGAGAAAACTATTAAAGATGTGTTTAGGAACCTTACTTAATAGTAATGCAAGATGCGCAATAACTGTCTAATTTTTATACAAAGAAAAAATTTATAAGATTTTCTCATATTATTATGGTACCACAGAAATACCTTAACCAACCCAATATGTAATTTGCTACAGTAATTTTCAATAATGTTTATTTTAATAGTAATATTTCAAGTAACAACGGATCCCCATGGTCTACGCTTATGGTCTGTAAGCGTAAACAGCTCTAAAATAAAATGCCAAAAAAACTATACAAAGATTTATCGAACCACAAGCCATCCATATACTTCCAACACTGTAAAATAGTCCATTATGGTAACTAGCTATAAAGTCCTCACATCCAGGAGTTCGTGATATTTCTGCGGTACAATTATTGTTATCCTTGTCTAAATCTTTGCAACAACTTTCTACTAGAGTTCCGTCATCTTTGAATACGAAACTATGATTATCAAATATTCCACAACATTCGTACTCGCTATGAATTGCATCTACCGTGTTATGAGAATATTCATCGGTATGGTAATTATTGTAAAGCATTCCTAAATAATTAACTATATTATGGTCATAACCTTGAATTCCGGCTCTTATTCCTGCAGAACCAAGTATAATTTGTAGAGTTAATATCACGATGCTGGTTACTAGAAAAGTATTGATCCAATTTGCTGGAGGATAAGTTTTTATTAGATAGTACATTATTGCCCCGTATATACATATTATAATACCAGTAGAAATCAAAAGGCCTCCATTGGTTTTATCATATTTTGATACCTCGCTAATTCCTTTTATTCCATATATTATATTAATTATACCACTTACAACATTTAAAACTGTACCCATCATAAATGCCACTATGAGTATCCATTTTGTTAGAACAAACCCAATTGAATTTGGCATGCTTAATAAAAGTCATTTTTAAATGCCACAACAGTGTCATTTTCATTAACAGTGCTGTCATATTTTGAAATATTTTAAAGCCTAGTTCAGACCAACAAACTGTTATCCGCACATAAGTGTTTGTATGGATTTATTCAATCATGTTTTTGCCAAAAAATCTTTAGTTACCTCTTTTTATTTAAGAACGTATTTGCTTTGATATGCGTTCAATATTAACGAACACTTCAACAGCAGAATTTACAATTTGAAAACGTGTGTTATACCTACATTAACTCAGCTTAATTTTGCAAGTAAAGCGACGAAGAGACTAACATACAGGTGTCTTCTGGCGGCACGGTAGTACCCCTACATGTCGATAATCGAATGTGATCCGGAGACATTCCAGAAAATTATGTTGAGATCTGAAGGTAAACTTTTTATTGGTTGTAGAGCAGGCACAGTGGTCGAATATATTGGTGTTCTAAGATGTTACAATTGTTGTCAGTATGGACATACATCAAATGACTGTAAAAATCAAAAAATCTGTGGCAAGTGCAACAGTACCTCCCACGAAACAAAAGACTGTGATAAAAGAAATAGATGTACAAATTGCTGTGTTTCAAATAATAATTATGATACAAAGTATGATATAAACCATTCCTCGTTCGATATTAAATGTCCTGTTTATATCAGTACCTACCTATGCTAAATAAAGCGAAACCAAAGATTTGTTATCAGCAATAGCAATCAAGAGAAGAAAAACAAAGAAATACCTCAGGGCAGCCATGCAAACTGTATATTTTGCACCAGAATATACAAAGCATTCGAAATAAACCATTACAGATTGAAGCCTTAATAGATGGTCTTATCAATAAGCCTTCTGTGCTGTGTATCAGCGAACACTGGGTAATGGAACATGAAGGAATGGAATATGTCAAGCTCAGTGACTACAAATTGGTTTCCTTTTTTGCAAGAAGGACCCTCGAGCATGGAGGAGTCTGTATCTACAGTCAAGAACATCTTAATTTTAAGGAATAAAACCGTATAGTGGGGCTCTCTGTAGAGGGAGTGGTAGAATTTGCAGCAGCTATAGGAAGAAGACAAAAAGTACTGATTGTATGTTTATACAGGCGAAAACTGGGATCCTTCTGTGTTTTTATCGAACAGCTAGAGGAAGTCATGAATTATGTACACTCCAATTTTTTAAATTTTAGGATTGTAATCGCAGGAGACTTTAACATAAATTTGTATGATGTAAATAATCAAACCAAAAGTTTTTTAGATTTAATGAATAGTTTTAATATGTTCCCAACTATTTCTGATGCTACAAGAGTTACTTCCACTTTAATTGATAATATATTCTGTAATTTAAGTTCTGATTTTGAGGCTGACGTATATGTTTTAAATACAGCACTCGGTGATCATCATGCCGAGGTTCTGTGTGTGAATGGTGTTGATATCACTCAAAGTAGGTACTAAAGGTAAGGAAACTAACTTTTGTTTTAAAAGAATATTTTCCAAAAATAGAAGGTCTCACTTCAAGCTTGAGCTCCAGAACGTAGAGTGGATGTCTGTGTATGAGTGTGATAGTGTGGAGGTTGCATATAATGCTTTTCTAAATATTTTTAAAAGTAATTTTGATCAAATATTTGTTGTTAAGAAAATAAACACAACAAGAAAGGGTGAATCTTGGATTACTACCATAATCAAGATTTCTTGCAGAACAAAGAGAATTTTGTATTATAAAAAAATAGAGGTCAAGTATCTGGGGAACATTTTAATAAGTATTGCAGAATTTTAAAGAATGTCATAATTTAAAACAAGCTAAAAAAAGGTCAAATCAGATAGACTTAAAGAATGCTGAAGACAAAACAAAAGCTACATGGAACTTAGTAAACAGTATAACAAGACCTAACAGTAAGAAAAAAACAATATTCGAAAATTTTTCTAATAAGTCTGATACGTCAACTGAAATACTAAATAATATCAATAAATATTTTGTGAACGCATGTCCCACTTTTCACACAGATAAAAGTAAAAATTTCCTTAAAAGCAGAGTGGAAAACTCAATTTTTTTAAATCCAGTCACATGCTTTGAAATTGTTAATATTATTAAAAAACTGAAAAATAAAGTCTGTTGGTAAAGATGAGGTGCCTGTATCTGTCTTGAAAGAGGTTGCTGAAGAAATATCTGGTCCTCTTTCTCATGTTATTAATCTGTCGTTTTCGACAGGTGTTTTTCCATCCATGCTCAAGACTGCATATATATGTAAAAGCTATAAGCTATACATAAGAAGGGCGATATAGATGAAGAAAAATATTACCGACCTATTTCTCTTTTGTCAAATGTTAGCAAGGTCTTTGAAACGGCGATACTCTGCAGACTGATGTCATTTTTTGAGAGACATTCTGCTATTGCTGATAGGCAGAATGGTTTTAGAAGGGGCAAATCTACAATAAGGGCAATTTATCAAGCCCTAGAAAAGGTTTTAAATTCACTAAACAATAAGAAACAAACGGTGCTGATGTGTATGGACCTTTCTAAAGCCTTTGATTCTGTCAACCATGTTTTAGTCTGTAAAAACTTGAAATGTATGGAGTGCGTGGTGTAGCCTTACATTTAATTGAATCATATTTGAAAGATCGTGTACAGCAGGTGGTTGAGTGTGGAGAGAATGGTGTCTTATGTAAATCCGAGAAAATTGTCGTTTCCAGGGGGGTTCCCCAAGGATCAGTCTTGTGACCTCTTTTGTATGTGGTGTATACGAATGAGCTTCCTGATGTCTCTGGGGAGTACACTGTTTTGTATGCGGATGATACATCTCTCATATTTAGCGAAGAAAATAAAGAAATACTTCTTCATAAAATGCATACTGCAATGGATGCCATTGATGCATATTTTTTGGCCAATGATCTGCTGCTGAATGTGTCAAAAATGCAGACTCTCGCTTTTGAAAACAAAGCAGATGATACCTTTGAACTCTTCTACAATGATGAAGAGCTAAAATCTTTAGAGAGTATGCATTTTTTAGGTGTGCACATCGATAAAAGATTGGACTGGAGAGCCCACATTGAAACTGTAGCCAACAGTATATCAAGATACTGTTTTGCCTTGCGTGTAATAACTGACCATGTTAGTACTGAAGTCGCTATTATTGCTTACCAATCATATATTCAGTCTAGATTGAGATATGGTGTAATATTTTGGGGTGATTCGCCAGACATACACAGAATTATGGTCATGCAAAAGAGGTGTATTCGTAGTATTTTTAAAATGAAACAGCAGGAGAGTTGTAAACCCATTTTTACTGAAAAAAGTATTTTAATAGTAATAGGAATGCATATTTTGGATTCTGTGATATTTGTATGTGATAATAGAGATCTTTTTACTGACTGTAACATAAAACATGACTTTGATACTCGTTTTAAAACTAATTTGGTACCTGCAAAATACAACTTCACATATCTGCAAAAAAATGTTAAATATTGCACCGTAAAAATTTTCAACAGCTTTCCAGAGAGAATTAGAAATTTACCAAAGAATAATCTTAAATCTTTAAAGAAATATTTAGTTGGTAAGGCATTTTATAACATCAATGAATTTTTTGGTGATCCCGATAAGGAAAGAATTCAATTTTAAACTTGTAGTAATTATTTTAAATATTATTCTTTTTATGTGAATAGAATTGCTATTTATAAATGTATATTTTAAAAATCTGTATAAATGTTATATAGTATCAATTTTAATTCTAATGTTGTCAATCCTTCTGATATTTTTCAACGCCCAATGGGTTTTTTTGTTTATTGTAAGTGTAAACATTGAAAATAAAAAAATAAGTAAGTAAGTAAGTAAGAATTCGTACCATTCCCGCTTTTAATATAGGCAGTAAATTTTATAACACCCTGTTTCAGATTTTATAAGCTTCTGTGCAAATGCTGTCAGACAACAGTTTCTTTCCATAACTAACATGGCCAACTTGTTTACTAACTTTAGCGTCTTTTAAAATTATGGTATATAATATTGTCAGTTATGTTGAGACCTAAAAGCAGTTAAAACTTTAGAAACATTTAAATATTGAACGATGCCGCGGTGTCTGATTCATTAAAAGTAAAAAGTACTAAAAATATAAAAACCAAGTTAGTTTTAATTACTAAATAATAAATAATACTAATTAATTAAATAATTATTAAAATATTCTAATAAACAGTAAAAATAAAAATACTCCAAACGCAACAAATTATATCTTGGATATTTTACTTTTTTTAGCTCCTTGTGATCATAATCTAGCATAGAGTATTTGAGAACTCATGAATAAATTGTTAACCTCTACTAGAGTAACGTTTATACCCTGCTTGCAATATACGTTCCAGTTGACTTTACATATTTAGTCATTAATAGATATTCTAACTGTAATCCCAACAAGAACGTTATTGTAAGATGGATCCAAGTAATTGGGACTGTTCGGCCGTAAAAATATAGAGCCAAGTTCGACATCATTGTAATTGGTTATGAGCATTTTTTATCTTGCAAGTTTCTCTAAAGTAAAATTAACCTATATCTTCAAACAAAACTTTGGCGATTGATTAAGGCGAATCATCAGCGAAAAGAAATTCCGGCGGCATACCGATCTAACATAGGACAGCAACACGTCTGTCTCTGTCTAAGCCCGCCCCCTGGTAAATTATATTTTTGCACCGGCATCACCGCAACTATCATGACGCGGTGACCCACACAGCTGATCGACCGGAGATATTCAAATATTATTTATTTTATTATTTAGCTTGGTTCTTTAAGCCTATCCAGTGACGTTACCGACGACGTCTGTCGCATCGCATGGATAAAATGAAGTACAAAGAAAATACATACCTAATCTTTATTGTATTTTACCAAGCTGCGCGCAAGTAAAGGTAGACGTATGTTTTTCGCACATGTAATGTAAATGCAAAAATTATGTAATGCAAATATACGCGCGATGTATGTATATAGGGGTATATGTACAATAATGTGTATATATTACGTGGAATGGAGGGACCAATTCCACAAAATGGCTCGTCGGTAAATTATCTTCATACGAAGAGTGACATAAGATAGGCGAAGTGTAAGAAAAACAGATATGGCGGCCGACAGCAGCCATTGTGTTGTACAGAAAAAGAAAAGTTTTTCCTCACATTGCAATATGGATACCTTCCAAAGGAAAGGTGGTGATGAAGGCATTGTAAATTTTAAAGATATATCTATACGTTTTCCAGAAAAAAAAACAAATATGGCGGCGATGTCGTTAAGTTGTATCTAAAACCAACTTTCCAAACATTTCACTGGGGATGCCACATTAAAGGTCTTGGTGAAAGATCTGTACTCCGTAAACAATAGCAAATACGGCGGCCGCCAGCAGCCATTTTGTTATAAATGCAACAATTTTCACAACCATTGCAATACGAACATTAAAGTCACGGACGTGATACCACGGTTTTAAAGATTAGATATACCTATTTCACAAAAAAAAAACACATGTACCTACTTAGAAGTAAAAAATTATGTGCCAAATAAAAAGTCGTAATGAAGGGGTGCAGCACATGGGAAAAACTAAATACAAAAATAGGTACAGGTGTGGTGTAGTTTGATTATTAGTGACAACTGGCTGATGCGTTGTTTCCGCGTACAACTGCATCATCAATAAACATTCCATGGTATCGGCAGATAACTTTCGTGTTTTTGAAGTAAACAATGAGGTGAATTTTGAAAAAGAACGTTCTGCATCTAAGGATGTTATATTGGCATATTATGCGTATTGTTGCTCATAAGCACTTGCTCGTCCTTCACGCAAACACTCGCAACGGCACGTAACTGTGTATAATTCGGATTTTTCCGTAAAACTTCGTTTGACTTTTGTGTAGTACATATCGTCGCTGGAAAGACAAAGGAGCGTAACTCCATTTAACATATTTTTCAGGAGAAGCGATTGAAAATTAAGCCAGTATTGCATTTGTTACTGAACCTTCTTGTTCTGTTATAATTTACAGTACACTTATGTAAGTTGTTTAGTAGACTAAGTAGTTTATGCTTCTTGCAAAGAAAGATGTATTTACGGAGTTACCGAATTTTAAAAGAGAGATACTTTTTGTCTATTAACTTTTTTGAAAATTTTCATACATGGCTGACTTACGCCTATATAATTTATAATATCACGATAACCATGAGAGAGAGAGAGAGAGAGAAATACGCCAGTTTGTATTTTTATAAATATGACCTTGGGAGGAGGCCATAACACGAAATTCGGGTTTTCGGAAACGCCTTTTTGTCTCGACGATATGCCTGGGGTATCTGTTAATGTCTGTAAATGTAAATTTAAATAGTCCACAATATCAAAATATTCCCCTAGCCGTAAGGCAGTATTTTGAAAATTTCCGATGGCGTTAAATATAATGTATAATTGTCACGTATAGATACCAAATCTTATATTATCGCTTCTTGCATTTTGACTTTTTTTTGCTCTTGCGGTATTCATTTATGTTTAATTTTTGATTGACTTGTTTGCCGTTCTGGTCGGTCGTAGTCGATGTTGTTGGTAAATTAGTCATGGTATTTTTGAAAAAAGTAGGGGCTACTAATGAAACAACCTAATTTAATACATCTTTTTTTAAAGCTTTTTGCTGCTATATTGGCTTTTTAAATGAGGAAATTACCAGCTACCCACACTTTCCTTTAAGGTAATCAAAGTGTAGGTTACTAACTAAATTATGTTTATGAACTTGAAATTTTGCACAGAGGTTTCTTATATAACGGAGGCATCCACCAAGGTAGGGTTTTTCAAAATTGAACCCCTAAGGAGGTAAAATAGGGGTTTAAACCTTGTATGGAAAAAGAATATTAGATTATCCTATTAAGTCGAAACCTCATTGAAGTACTCTAAAAAACAAATATTTAAACACGTGTTTTGCAGTTTTTACTAATTCAACCTCAAATATTTTCTGTGTACAGGGTGTCCGGATTTCGTTGCAATTGCAGAGTATATCGGTTGTTATTAGTGATAGAGAGTTGCGATTTTCGCGAAGTGTTGCTACTTTTTGATGAAACGAAAGATGGTATAAAAATATTCATGGTCCCCTCCGTTTTTGAGATACAGGACGAAATTGATTTTTTTTTTTCATTTTCGGGCCTCCTCGCATTTCTGTTATCTTGTAACTTATAAAAAAAGTAAAAATGGATCCTACTAGAATTTTCTACGTAGAATCGAGTGGCATGGTTAGATTTTCAGCAGATGTGATATTTTTGGAGATATTAACTAAACATATGTTTTTTTAAATGGAACACCCTGTATATTTCTTAACCATTAAGTTTCCCCTTTCGAGAGCTTTTCAAAAATATATAACGCTTTATAGTTCTTTTTTTATTTTTAGGCCTTAAACGAACTATTTAATTTTAAACTTTAATTTTGCGTAATTGGTCGTGTTTAACATGTGGTTTAACGTCAATTCAAGTATTTAGATTTAAAAAAGAAACTGGTTAAATCCTGTATTTTCATTAATTTATTAAAATTGGTATTATTTTTTAAACTACAACACTACTTGTTATCTAGAACTAAAACTGCTTAGTTTTTAATCACTTGAAGATTAAATTACATGTCTTGAATTATAGTATTAATAGCAAATAAAAGTCAAATTTAAAAACAAAACATCCAAAACTTCAGGTAAGAAAAGAGTTAGTCCATTTTAACACTTTTCGTTACCTAAAGTTTTGTATGTTTTGCTTTTAAATTTGACTTTTATTTGCTATTAATAAGTCAAGACAACTAATTTAATCTTCAAGTGATTAAAAATCAAGCAGTTTTAGTTCTGGTTAGGATTTTCTGTATATCTAAGATATCAAGTAGTGTTGTAGTTTAAAAAATAATACCAATTTTAATAAATTAATGAAAATACAGGGTTTAACCAGTTTCTTTTTTAAACCTAAATACCTGAATAATTGACGTTAAACCACATGTTAAACACGGCCAACTACGCAAAATTAAAGTTTAAAATTAAATAGTTCGATTTAAGTGCTAAAAATAAAAAAGAACTTTAAAGTATTATATATTTTTGAAAAGCTCTCGAAAGGGGGCACTTAATGGTTAAGAAATATACAGGGTATTCCATTTAAAAAACATATATTTGGTTAATATCTCGAAAAATATCACATCTGATGAAAATCTAACCACGCCACACGTAGAAAACTCTAATAGGATTCATGTTTACTTTTTTAATAAGTTACAAGATAACTGAAATGCGAGGGGGTCCGAAAATGGGAAAAAATCAATTTCGTCCTGTATGTCAAAACCGAAGGGGGCCATGAAAAATATTTTTATGCCATCTTTCGTTTAGCAACACTTCGCGAAAACCGCAACCCTCTATCTTTAAGAACAACTGAGATACCCTGCAATTACAACGAAATCCGGACACCCTGTACACAGAAAATATTTGAGGTTGATTTAGTAAAAACTGCAAAACACGTGGTTGTACATTGTCTTTCCAACGGAGTCCGTTCCTGGAATGTAATATTTGAATCCGGTCTCTAGTGATAACGCTACTGAAGAGGGTGAGTGCTTCACACATTTTTCACAATTATCACTGATTTACTTCCTTTATTTTCTTTTTCTGTTATATTTTACTTAGTATGACGCGCACGCCTATGTCGGGGGGAACATTTTGGACGGCGCTATTTATGATTCCTAGAACTAACCATTTTATGTCTTACCCGAGGCCGGCCGCACGTTGCGTCGTTGCCAGCGTTAGGCAAAAGTACAAATAGAATGTCTGGCGCCGAAAGAGGGCGTATTGCACCAGGGCTTTTTTTGCAAAATCGTTTTTCCAGGATTATGGACAAACTATTCAATTTTTACTTTTACTTTTTTTACCAGCATGTCTAAATTAATACCCACGAGGGCTGTATTACGTCTATATTTTAAAGTATCTTTTATTTCAAAATATAAAACTTTAAAAAATTAATATTTGAGTTTTTGGCTTTATAGCGTAATAGATAAAGTAATTCTCTGTGACATTTATATCTAAACATTTTTTGATATAATGCATATTAACGACAAAAAATTGGAAATACAAAAATTGTTGGTGATGAATCCCCTTAACTAACTCGGCGACTGACTTTTAAGGTCGAACAGTCAGAAGAACTTAGCTCCATTTAACAGTAATGTAATGTTGTTGGGGTACCACTTCTTTTTATACGGTGGTAATTTCATTGTGACAGTGTAGTTTATTGAATGCGTAGTTTATAGATGTAGATTTTTATATTATGTTTTTTTTAACACGCTTTTATTAACTTGACCTGTAACTTCTTAACATTGTAATGGAATCTTACAACTCACTTTTCACCCATTTCTAATTGTCGTATCGATTTGAAACTTTGAAAACTTATGCAATTTCATTAACAATACAATAATATGTTTTTTTTTTAAATATAGTGTGTCTTCGAAAGTTCTTACCATATGGAAACATTTTTATTATTCATTATACGAAAGAAGTTTTTCTTTATAAAAAGTTCTGTATCGTGAGAAAATAACATTGCCGTTCAAAAAGTTGATCTAGTACATACAGGGTGGCTCAAAAATGTAAAAGTCATAATCCACGTGAACCTAAAAAGACGTTAGATGTTATGTTAGTGAATTAGGATTGGAACATACAGGAGGTCCAAAAAATAAAATTAATTTTTTATTATCGCCTTCACAAAAATAATATATCTTCATAAAAAGTTCTACATTGTGAAAAAAGAGCATGGTTATTCAAAAATTTTATCTAGGGCCTACAGGTGACTTTCAGCTTTTTGAGACACCCTGTATTGTCCTACATCAAGTTTTTGAATAACCATGCTCTTTTTTACAATATAGAACTCTTTATAAGGATATACTTTTATGTAAAGTCGATAATAAAAAATTAATTTTATTTTTGGGACCTCCTGTATGTTCCAAACCTAATTCACTAAAAAAATGAAAAAACACGCATTTATAAGTAGCGCACTAAGAAGTTAAAAATAAATTATAGTTTAAAAAACTAAAAAACACGCTTGTATGAGTAGCGCACTAAAATTTAAAAATTATTATTTTCCTTTTATAGCACAAGTTAACAGAAAACCGGAGTGTGCAGTGCGCGCATCGTGCGGAAAGTAAAGCAACTAACAAACTGCGCCTCCCTTTACTTCGCACACATGCATACCCGGTTTTCGGTTAACTTGTACAGCTATAAATCATTTGGTCTTTAAATAGGCAATTAAATTTAAATGCGTGGGGAGCACTTATATAGCGGTCTAGGCATAATAAACAAAATGTAATGTAGGTAGGACTACATTTTCTTTATTATGCCTAGACCGCTATATGTATATGTAAGTAATTTATTATTTATAAGGTTACATACTGAGATGACCACTAATCAAGTCAGAATAAAAAAGTTTATGATTTACCTTGTATTACTCTAACTTTTGGGGTTAAAAAGAAGAAAGCCTCGAATTTTTTCCTTTGTGCGCTGTGCCGAATTTCTATATTCTATGGCCACAGGAAGTATCCTAAAATTATGATGATCAGTGAGAGAGTGAATGTCAATAGCAAACCATTAGGTTTAATTAACTTGTGAAGTAAAAGGGATTCGAACATAAAATTAAGAGTATTATTTAAGCGTGCAAACCTTTCCCCAGAATGTATATTTAAGACATATAATCTTCTCCAGATCAAAGACTCGGGTGCTCCAAAGTTGTTTCCAGGAACAACGGGTGCCCGGTAGTGCTGCTCGAACTTGCGGAGACCCTGGGGGTTACGTATCCCCTAAATCAAATAATTACCCGGCACTAAACTAAAATGCAAATCATAAGTATAAGAGTTATGGGAATATTTTCAGTACCCTATATTTAAGTGGATATTGTTGATTTTATATTTGTGTAGTCTTCAGTATATTTTTTTATAAAGTTAACACGAAGGCAAGTCAAAACCCCTAAATTTGACAGATAACCTACATTTACGTTGGCGTTTTCAAGTAGTCGAAAAAAAAACAAATGGGAAAGCAAAATCAGCATATGATTTTTAAATTTGAATGAATATCGATAACGAAACTGTTAAGTCTATCTAATACTTATTATTTTATTTATTAGTATAGTATTAGTAAAGAATGACCTCGGTGTCAGCCATATAATTATATTCAGTTCTATATCTTTTCAAGATGATTTTAAAAAATTGATAACAGGGATTTGGCACCCTGTATCTCGAGAAAGAAGGACTTGCAGACCCTATTGATAGGCCATTTTTTTCTGCATTTATGGGAGGAAATTCTTCTCAAAGTTTTTTGACGCCTGTATATGCAGGCGTATACTATCCATCTATAATTCAGTCTTGAAAATATTTTCACAACTTATACATGTATGATCTACAATTTATTTTTAAATGAGAAGTCAGAGTTCGATAATAATTGAGGGGCTCGGAACTATAAGGGTGTAAGTCAAAAATACTGTTTTTTGTAATTTGGAAAATAATGTTCGAAGATAAATACATTATTTTTATTTTTTCTCTATATATGTATATAATTTATATTAATTAATCTGTATTATAATAAATAGTTATTAAACCTATTGGCGAGATATTTACAAAAGATTAATAATAATTTGGCTTACATCACTTTTGCACTGAAAGTTTTGGGCAAATAATAGAAGTAGAACATTTCAGAATCTATATTGAAGCCATAATAATACAAAATACATTATTACCTAACCACATTATAACCTAAGAATTTTTCAATCGTAATAGAACTCATCTTAATCCGAAGAGGAATCAATCGTGCTAGGCTGTTTGTGTCTGACGAGTTATGCTTTCTTTCGGAAGATTTTTAAACTGAACGTGATGAATATAGGGAGGATACTCGTATAAGGTAATAGGTCCAGCATATCGCGTTATTTTTTTCAGTTGCCGTGCACCTTTGGGAATATAAAACATTCTGAGTGGGGAGGGGGGTTATAGTAACGAAAAAAATTCTGAGTGAAATAATTTTTTTTATTGACAGTTTAAATTTAAACTTATATTTTTCGTTCGACTGTGCGGCAGTTAAAAGACCTTTGTCATTTTTAGCATATTCATAAAACTGTTGACAGCTTTCCTTAAAATTCAAATATATTAACAATTCTGAACGAATCAGATCAGACGGAACAGTGCTTCCTTTCGTCCCTTCATTTTAAAGTCATTACAGAGAAATATCTTTCAGAGAATGCTGAGCTGACTGGGATACGAAGGAGTAGTGATACAGACTAACTAATGCTCAGTACTAAGCTGCTATGTCTCAAAGGACTGTTTGCACGAACTGTCTAAGGGAGGCTTAAATTTAAGCTATCATGCGAATGCGATTTTTCCGTTTTATGCTTAAGATGGTCTGTTCACATTCATATGTTACTTTATTTTTATGCCTCGCTTAAATAATTTGTGCAAAGTGCCCTAAGACCGATCATTTATTAACTGGGCAACTAAGGGTTGTCAACTCAAGTATGTATATTCTCATTCATAGAACCAAACAAGGGCGCCTTAACGGCATATCGAGGCGGCAAAAAACTTTAAGAAGAATTTGTATTGTATTGAATTAGTATGAGAATAGAAAAAAAATGGTGTATCAATAGGGTATGCAAGAAGGGGGGATTAATGTTAATAATGCCCCACATACCCATGAAAACAGAAGATTTTGATATACGAAATATATTTTACATTTATTCATTTTATCAAAATCAGAGAACTTTCTAATGCCAATCATAAGAACCATACGTTAATTTATTATAAATATATAAGCTCTATTCGCAGAAGAATTACAAACCAGTCAGAGCCAATGAAATTACTGAAAACCAGTCCGCAAACGGTCATGTTACCAAATAACTGAAACTTGATTGGCGCTGATCGGTTTGCGATTTCTCTACGAACAGAGCTATATTATTTTGTGTTTACGTTGTTGAAACAGTAATTAAACTTTACTTAACAGTCATCATTACTCTCCCCAGAACTTTTTCCTATAGATGCTCTTGAAACCAAATCCATTTTCGTAACATGTTTCAGTAGAGACATTTTTATTCCTTAGAGGCGACTTAAAGCAATGCTAACCAAAATTTAATTCTTTGGATTTTAGGATAATGAAGTAATGTGAAAATTTGAGTTGAAATCAGCATTGGGTAATGCTGGTGTTGCTCGAAATTTATAATTCCCCGTGGACAGGGTCGTAGTTATGAGGGAGGTGAAGTGTTCTTCTCTCGTATACGCTTGATTTGGAAAATTATAGGGCGAGAAGTCGACAATTTGATTCAAACAATGGTTAGTTAAACCATTGTTTTTTTATAGACTATACAATGACATAAGACAATGGTTAAACTGCGCCCTGCAATCGACAGTATATCTTTTTAACTGTACTGAACAAATTTGGTCAATAAGAATTCATAAATTGTTCTTTCTTTAAGTTAATATTTAACTTTAACTATATACAGCCCTGCGAGATATGGTAGGGCCAAAAGTTATATCGGGGTATCAGGCCAACGCAACGGGACAGGAGCTTAGGGTACACCACAGGCGTCCATCTAAAAGTCAAATAGGTCTCGCACTTTCAATTTTCGCTGGGGATTTACCGGAATGACAGGGCGCCTATCCACGCAGGGAAGGAAGTCTTTGTGTTTATTGTGCTCGGCACTTATACGGCTTTTACCGACTTGATTTATCTGAAGCATGACAAACGGGGTCTTCGATGATTTTATTGGCATTGAAAATATTATACAGAGGATATATCCTGTAAACGTAGTAATACAAAGGTTGTTCAAAAAGTGTCATATAGAATGCCTGAACGCAAAATGCGATAATTTACACTTAGTAGTATTAATTTTCCCTGCTATATAAGCGACCTCAATATACTTAGTTTCCATATGAAAATATTTTGTAATGAAAAATTATCTAAATGCTAATAAATATATCCTCATGGTAAATTAGAAAAAGCTTCTATTGAATACCATTAATTACTTCCTTTTGTTTTTTTAATCCTAGTCTTTAGTTTTATTATTTAGGAACAATCTTCAAAAATAAACCAAGTATAATTTTTGGAAAGTAAATTTTTCTTTTCTTCTGCGCACCTATTCTTGGACGCGTTTCGCCGTATCATGGCTCATCATACAAGACCATGAACCGCAGAAAGATATCAAACTAAATAATAGGGTAGGTCGATTTTTAAAAGTTTTAGAATTTCGATTTGAAATATTTACAAAAAGTTTCCTTTTATAATAATAAAAAAAAGTTTTCGTAAATTCTGGCTCGCTAATCTAAATCTGACCAGTTTATTATTAGAACAATATTTGCGATTCGCGATATATTTAATATAAGCTTACCTAATTTTATTTTAAGATATTTAGGTAATTGCTACTAATAATAATAATTGTAACTGTGACATTAAAACATACAGTAATTACGACTTTGATAATATCTTGGCAACGCAGCACTCAACGCATTAATATTTCAGAATTGTATTCAT
This sequence comes from Philopedon plagiatum, assembly GCA_963971165.1. Taxonomy (NCBI): domain Eukaryota; kingdom Metazoa; phylum Arthropoda; class Insecta; order Coleoptera; family Curculionidae; genus Philopedon; species Philopedon plagiatum. Next base: position 83,586,248 of record OZ020192.1, on the reverse strand, counting down.
GCTGCCGCCAAGATCTTGTTCATCGTTCATCATTATTAGTCGCCGAACTCGCCGGCATTTGCTAAGTTGAAGAAGTGTTTCTTCTTTCAGTCTTTCGACCTAATTTTGTTGTTTTTGTTTGGATATTATTTGATATTTATGTTGTGTCCTTTATGTAGTACTAGTACTTGAGTAGTTATGTTAACCATGGCTTTAACAGTGCTAGAAATACTGCAGTGTAAAATAAATAGTGCATTAACATTTGCAAAACGTTTAGGAATTAAAGGAAAAGGACGCCCCAAACCTCTCTTGGATCTAAAACAGACCACGAAAGACAGAGGGAAAGACATCAACAGGTATTTTATAGCCAAGTATGTACAATATTTCTGACCGTATTTGTAGATGCAACGTAAAAAATGCCTTTTTTTGTTTTCCGTGTGTTTTGTTTTGTACCGATGATTTGTTATGGACTAAAACTGGCCTTACTGACATAAAGCATTTAAATGATAGTGATGATATGCTGAACGTTTCCAAGCTTAAATCAGAATGCAAGTTTTATTTAGTCGTGAAGATTTTTATAATAGTGCGGGTTACATCTAAACAAGCGTGTTACTTTGTTTTATTAGATACTTTCAAAATAATTCTTTAAGATGCTTGCAAGCCTCTAGCTAGGGTTTGATTTCAGAGGGGGCTACTAAAGTTTTAGGGGGGACAAACTTGTGATGTAATATTTTTCTATTAGACAAGACAATGATTTCAGTGATTTTCTAGAGTGGGCAACTTTTTCTTTCACAGTGGGCATTGCCCACTCTGCCCCCCCCCCTAGCTACGGGCCTGAATCTAATACTATCTTGACTACCCTCACTAAATATTAGGCCTTGCAACCGGTTCGGTGTGAGAACGAATTATTATGGTTTAAAAGACATAACCATCACTTGAAATTAGGCGCATATTCCTTAACATCTCAAATACCTTAGGTAGCATTTTTTGTGTGTACCAGTTACTGACAACTATATCTTTTATATCTATTGAGCGTGAAAATTGGGCAATAATTTAAAAAAAATACCATACTTTATACCAAAAGAAATAATGATTTTTAATCTTTCGAAATTTTACAAAGCACAATACAATAGGAAAACTGTATTTTCCCAAGATACAGGAATACTCTTCTAGCATGTTAAATCCTACGTTTAAAATAAAACATTTTTTAATTGCTCATAATCCACTTTCACACACCCTTTTTACCTGTAATAGTTTCTAACCTGCACTGTAAGTGGCATAAAAGGCTAAACACAAAAATATTACTAGAACAAACAGTTCTGGGAGAATTTGCAGAAAGCTCCATACTTTAATTCTGGGTAGCACTCTCAAAAGAAGGTTGACTGTGTGCAAAAAAAGTTTTTAAGTTAGAGGATTTAAAAAAAAAGGTTGACAATAGGCAGCTTCTGCGTAGGCGCAAAACAACAATTTTGCCCCCAGGACGTTCCAAGAGCTTTCCTGGGCTCAGATGATATGCCACATTAATTGGTTACCGTAGACAAGGGTATCGTGGTTCTAGAAACACATTAATTACTTTTTAAAATACAAGTTCGACCGCCTTGTATTTAAATCCTTAAAGATAGGAGTTTTCCGAAGGTCATCTGCACTTCTTCGTAATATCGATGATTGTTTTTTGCTAAATGTAATGTAAGTAACTATTACTAAATTTTACATAAATCCTATTTTCTTATTTAAACTTATTTAAACTTCTTCATTTACTATTAAAATGTATTTCTAGGCTTACTATACTTTGGCACGCCAAGTGTAATCAAGAGCTACTTACGACAGCCTGTAAAATAAATTTTGGAGAGAATGTTACTTAATGCTACTTTGCCGGAAAGCGATCAATAATATTTATCATTTACACCATCAGGATCAGGCCTAAAGGTGTAACAAAACTTTACATAAGCCAATTATTCGACGAGACTTATTATTAAACAATTCTTGTATTTAATTGTATTCATTTCGAAATAGTTGACCATCAAGGGCAAACCTATAGGGTGATGGGGGAGCATCCCCCCTGTAGGCGCTCGAGATGGAAAATTAAAAAAATTAAAATAAGAGTTCACTATTGTGACAATTTATCAAGAAAATTTTAATACTTAGATTCCCTAAAAAGATTTAAGATTTTTTCTGGTTTGAATTAAGATCTTCTGGTAAGTTGATCAATTAGTTTTTGCCCAAGTGTTTGTCCTGACATTGTTAACAATTAGTCATTAGAAACTTATGAGTTATTCTAATATTTTAGGGATCTACTTGGCTTGGTTTCCAAATGATTTATATATATATATATATATATATATATATATATATATATATATATATATATATATATATATATATATATATAAACAACGCTAGGTGGCGTTATGGTATGTTATTTCCTGCTTGTGTTCTGCAAAACGGATTTAAGATACAGTAACATCGTTTGCCTCGGTGCGACTGGGTTATTGCTGTCTGAATGAGTCCTAACAAGGACGAAACAGCTGTCATGGTCTACCCGGCCCGGGGTTGTCCATTTTCTTGGACTCTCCGTACTTTGATGCAAAAGAGGAACACACTTCCACAGTCCGATGAGCCGTGATTCTTCTTTCTCGTTTATATATAGTACGGACAAGAAATTTCTATTTGTTTTTTTATTTTTACTTGGCCTCTTGTTAAGGATTTACACGTCTTTCTAGTGAGGACGCCGTGACTCCCTCCTTGCACTGCGCGAATGGTGCGGACAAGTTGGGCGAAAATGCGAAAAATGCGCTCTCTCAAAAGCTAGAGATGCCGCGTTCATCCTTAGATTTTTACCATTTCAGTGTGTTCTGCTTTTGCATTAGAGCCAGCACCCGCTAGGTGGCGTTATGGTATGTTATTTCCGGCTTGTGTTCTGCAAAACGCATTTAAGATACAGTAACATCGTTTGCCTCGGTGCGACTGGGTTATGGCTGTCTGAATGAGTCCTAACAAGGACGAAACAGCTGTCATGGTCTACCCGGCCCGGGGTTGTCCATTTTCTTGGACTCTCTGTACTTTGATGCAAAAGAGGAACACACTTCCACAGTCCGTTCCACAGTCCGATGAGCCGTGATATATATATATATATATATATATATATATATATATATATATATATATATATATATATATATATATATATATATATATATATATTTAAAGTAATTACAATTTAAACATGATTTCACATATGTATATTATAAATAAACTTGTTAAAACCCCCGAAGACGTGCTTGTTGGCGGTAAATCTTATATTCAGTATTATATTATTTTATTTTATAAATTATTCAATTTAAAAATATATATATACATATATACATACATATACACATACACACATATACTTACACACATACATACACACATACATGCATATACATACATACATACACACACACACACACCTACACATACATATATACATTCATACTCAAATACATACATAAAATTTCTTTTTAGGTCCTTAGTGAAAAACAAATAAATATTTTTTTATTATACAAAATAGTATCAGAGTAATTCCAAAAATTTCTTTAAATCATTTGTTGTTAATAGGTAGTTAATAGGTAAGTTTTTATTTCAATTTTAAATTTTTTCAATGATATAATTCGTTTAATATTTATTGGTAAATAATCGTTTAAATAAAAACATAAATATTTATAACTTTTTTGTGCTATAAACTTATGTATTTTTGGTTTAATGGAAATTTCATTTTTATGACGCGTGTCATGGTTATGTTTTTTAAATTGTATTAGATTTTTATTCTTAAAAATGTATATTAAAATATTATAAATATATATTTGCCTATATATATATATATATATATATATATATATATATATATATATATATATATATATACTATTAGGAAAGATAGAGACACCAAATTTTAGGTGTATCTGATTGGTTAATAAATTTACTTTTCTGTGTAATTTAACTTTTTCAACCCCCTTGAGGGGTGACGCTAGGGAGTTGAGGTCAAAAATTGTAAATGCAATCCCATGCTGTGTGGTACCTCATTTTAAAGGTCTTTAAAAAAGAAACATTTTACCTCAAACTCGAGGCCCGTCTGTTAATTCGTTTTTAAATGGTATATGCTTTTAAAAATTAAAAATCATGATTTTTTAAATTTAAATACTTTTATTTTCCTTATAGCTTTAAAAGTTGTTCCAAGTGGCCACCATAAACTTTTTGGCAATAATAAAGTCGATTTTGGAACTCACTTTTCATATTTTCGAGAATGGCAGGTGTTACTTCTTGGCAGAGTTCCAAAACCGACATTATTGCTGCCAAGAAGTTCATGGTGGTTATCTTGAACCACTTTTAAAGTAATAAGTGAAACAAAGGTACTTAAATTTTTAATTTTTTTTCACGGTTTTTAATTTTTATAGGCTTGCCGTTTACAAACGAATTAAGATACGGACCTCGGGTTTGCGGTGAAACGATTCTTTTTTGAAGACCTTTAAAATGAGGTACCATACGGTATAGGGTTGCATTAAAAATTGTTGACTCAACTCCCTAGCGTCACCCCTCAAAGGGGTGAAAAAATTAAATTACATAAAAAAGTAGATTTATTAACCAGTAAGATACACTAGATACAAATTTGGCGTGTCTATGTTTACTAGTAGCAAAGATATTTGCCCATTTGACTTTTCGGACACCCTGTATACATTTCTTAACTATTTATTTCCTAAAATAAGTAAGTAAGCATTGTGGAGGCTGCACTGTTAATTGCAGTTCTGATGACAAATCAATAACGCCATTTAGCCACAGCTCATTATTACTAAAAAGACTGGATTTCTTCCTATGACATTGAGCCCATTTTTTAGAGATCTTGTATCCAAAATCTCGTATTTTTTTCATCAGAGAAACTTTAACATGTCTACCCACGTCTCCTTTATTCAAATAGTGTAACACATGTGAATACATTCGCATTTATCTATCCTCTTTGTTATCTTCATTAATCCAAATTTTAAAAAGAGTCTTTCGCGAAATGACGTACATACCTGAAAGTTTAGGTAAAATAATCAGCTGCACTTTGCTGCACCAAGTTCGAGTATTAATCTAGAGGCTATAACATAGCATTTTATATAACACAAGAATTGTGACGGAAATCCTCAGCAATCTAACTGTAAGCTTATGAAATGGACAGTAAATTCCAAAAATTTGCACATCAAAATAATATTTTTCAGCATGGCAGTAATAAAGTTTAAATAAAACTAATATATACCTATATATATATATATATATATATATATATATATATATATATATATATATATATATATATATATATATATATATATATATATATATATATATATTATTTACAAACCTTTTTTTAACTTCTACGCGTCTTTCCTACTACAGTAACTGTAGAATACTAACACAGGCAATATATAGTTATATTGCCTGTGATACTATAAGGATTTCTTTACCTACTTGCGTATATTCCCACTTTGGACCCTTCCAGTAAATACTTTATGGCACATTTAAAAATTATGTTACTTGATTATAAAAACTTAATAAGTTTTTAGTATATTTGTAATATTTTAAGGCATTTCTACGTATGTCGGTCTTTCTAATTTTGTCCAGCTAGATTAGCAAAATGAATCACCGTGTGCCGTCTTTGGCGCCCCATCAAATTCGGGTATATTATAATTAAATGTTTCAGTCACCTAAATCTAGAAATCGATGGTTCGATTAAACCAGGGACGTCATTTTGATTAATTCGTAAAAATTTGTTTTCATTGGCTTTAACTCCCCTCCCCATCTTCGTCATCTGTCCGATCAGACATACCGAGGAAGACGGCAACCTTGCTGTGTCTTTTTTTCTACTTGAGGGTTAGTTTTTGTTTTTAATTACCATTCGCATTTTCACTTGTTGCACCGGCATCAATTAGACATTATATCAGTGCGCCCCAAGTTACGGCTATTAACACTGTTTTTCAACCCCTCAAAGATAGTATCCATCCAAAAGTGAAGCGACGTCCACCGTCGTGGCGCTACATTTGACGTCTGACCTCCGGCGCGCAAACATCGGGCTTACCCCTTTTCAAAAACATAACATATATTGCTTAATTGAAATTGTGTGGCGTAGGTTTTCCTACTTTTTGTCGATTTTAATGTTCGGTGGTGAAGTTTTTAAATTTACTTATATCAAATAAAATGTTAACCGTGTAGTGGCAGCCATGTGGAGGCTGCCATCGGGATGTTTGTCAGAAGATTTGCTGGTAGCTAGAAGACTGGCGTCTGTGCGACAACACCCTGTACATTCAAAGTTATCTTCAGGCAACATGCTGTACCACGGTAGGTGGTAATGTTTTTAATTACGCAGAACTAATTTGAAATACATTAACTTAACACCTGGAGCAGAATCAACAATAGTCTTTTCTCCTTGAGGTTTTTGTCGATCTTACATTGCTTTAGCGAAGATATCAATCTTTGCATTTTTCTCAATATATTATCTACAAACCGAAAGAATTCCATGAGTTACTTAGCTTTTGACATTTGATAACCAGCCTAGCAGCAAGTTTAGTCGGAAGTTCAAATATGGAATTCTACTATAGGTATCCTCTATTTCAAATTAAACGCTACCTGCGGCATGTCTTTATCCTTTTTTGGCACTAAACACACATCTAAAGAAACAACAAAACTTGGGGCTACGCGAAACATGGTCGTACTAGAAATAACATGCAAAATATTTAACAAAATAAAATTAACTCAGCACTTTAAAGCCGTTTTATATCAGGTTTTGTTTAAATACTTGAGAGAAATTAAAATAAAATGGTAGATATTCGTTTTAAAGCGACTAAAAAATATAAAAGAAGTTTGTAATTTATAGTGATAGTATATAAAAAAGTTTATCTTTAGGGTATTGCTTATAAAACACTGAACAAAACTACAATGAATTAAAACTGAAATTTCCAAAGCTTGTAAAAATAATAAAATGGGAAATCCAAATAAATCTAATAGTTTGATCTAATAATATATTGTAAAATTTGTAAATATATTTTAAACCAGGTGTGTCGTTACAAATACATGCCTACTACCAGGTGCGGATCCAGGATTTTCTTCGCGTGGGGGGGGGGGGGGGGGGGTTGGGGGTGGTGTTGTGGCAAAAAATCGAAAATTAAAACTTTTTTATTGTAACACATATTAATAAAATAAAAACGAAATTGTTACAGTTTCAAAAAACGAAACAAAAAATGCGAGATGTTCTTATTTTTCCTATTATTTATGGTTTTGTTTTGACAATTTTATATATTCAGCCCCCCCTCCGGATCCGCCACTGGATACTACATATCTGAGGATTTTTTGATACATTTTAAACGTTAACTTTTGCTTTGGTTCGAAAGATTATGATTATGGGCGACATTGATTACTAGTTATAGTTCTAATGATGTTGATGACGCGAAGGTTTCACTTACTCATCACATCTTAAACAGCGTAACAACATTTATAACAGATGAAATTGTTTACTAGATCTTCTAGTATTTATAAACTTCCAGTCTATAATTTGCGCCATTGTAGCTGAAGATGGCCATCATCCCTCTTTGATTAATTATTGATGCAAATATAAGTACTTAATAAAGGTTCTAGATATTCTCCGGATAGAGATCAAAAGAGATACCTATAACTTTAAAAAATCTAATTTTCCAGAACTTTATAACTTTCTTCTGGAGACAGATTGAAATTTTGTAACACGCTATACTGACATAAATGAGGCGCATGTTGCTTTTTACAATAAAATATTTCAAAGCATTAATGTGTTGGTACCAGATTTTAAAAATTATAAAATACAATATCCTTGGTGGTTCACTTTTGATAATATTCAACATATTAAACAAAAAGCTCAACATTTGGAAAAATACAGGAAAACTAAATTACAATATCATCTTCAAGAGTTTAAACGGCTTCGTGCCCATGCTAAAGTTCCTTATTAAAGAAGCACAGAATAATTATTTACAATCTGTTCAAACTTCTATATCGCATCAGGATTCAGCATGATTTTGGTCATACATTTCATCAAATAAGAGAACTAGCAGAATCCCAGGTACGATGGTTTATGAAAATGTTGAGCTCAATAAATCAGAAGATATTATCAATGCATTTGCGAATTTGTTGCGAGTATTCTCTTATAAAAATGTGATGAACAATATAATTATGTTAGTAGTTTCAGTTATCATAATGTTATTAATATAACAGATATTAAAATATCAGAGGTGGAAGACCCACCGAAGAGACTTAAGCCAAAATTATCGTCTGACAGTGACAAGATGGCATTTATTATTCATGATTGTAGATTATGTTTGCTGTACCTTTCCAAAATTTATTTAATTTGTCTTTAAAACTATGTATATTTCCGGACGAGTGGTAGTCCAATATTTAAAAGTGGAGATAACTCATTGATTAACAATAATAGGCCTGTATGTCTGTTGACAAACTTTGCTTTATTGATATTTGAAATGGTCCTGTATAATCGCATCTACCTTCCGTAATACCTTTGCTTTCAAATTTTCAACATGGTTTTGTGGCAGGTCTACTACAACAAACCTTATATTATTTACACACTTTGTGTGAAACGTACCGTTGGGTGAACACGGACTTGTCTAAAGCATTTGACCGAATTGATTATCAAATATTGTTACTAAAATTGGAGGTCTTTGGATTTGATAATAATATGTTGACTTTTTTTTAAATCCTATTTGGAAAAGTGATCGCAGTTTGTAACATATGGATGGACATGAGTCAGTGAAATATTCTGCAAGCTCAGGTGTTCCTCATGGATCCAAGTTAGGACCCCCTTTTATTTTTGCTCTTTATCAACGACCTCTGGTTAGAGCTCAGCTGTGAGAAATTTGAGACACTTCAAGCCTGTGTGAGCTTCCAAAGTGCTTACTTAAAATATCCAAATGGTGTAATAAAAACAGATTGGAGTTAAATGCATCCAAATGCAAAGACATGGGCGTACCCAGCGAGGGGCAGGGGGGGGGCAGCTCGCCCCCCCCCCCTAGAAATTTATAAATTATAAAAAAGCACCGCCAAGTGCAGAAAATAAAAAAATCAAAATAAACCACTATGGTTTTACTAAAAAAATTACAAAACCGAAAAATATAGGACACTACTACTAAAATATATTCATATACGTAAGTCAAACGCAGCGCACTGCACAGCCTATTAGATTTGCAATTGGCGGAATTAGCCAAGAAATATGAATTTTCTATTACGACCCTGGCCATTTGCACCTGCCGAGTCAGCCGAGTGCACTGCCGAGTGCCGATGCCGTTTGTTATTTTTGTTTTGCCAACCGAATTATAGAGTGGAGTGGGAGACATTCCGATCCGATGCGTCCGACTCCAAATTCGGAACGTCGAAATCTTAACCTTGCAAAGTCGTGAATTTGTTGTATTGTGTTGTTTTTCTAATGGAATTTAATTATTTTCATTTGGTGTAGGCACTATCAGGGATGTTAATTTGTTTGTGCAAGTACTGCAAGTAGACTTAATTTACTTAGTTGTTGATAAACGTCTATGTAGTTAGCAGTTACATTACACTAGTAAACATTGTGAGAAATTTATATTAAATTGTACTGTAACGAAAATGACCCTGAGTCCGCCCCTGACTCTTCCCGGCCGTGTGGAGAATTCTCGAGACGCAGCGCGAAGCTTCGACACGCTGCGGAGCGCCGGGATTCGGGGAAAATGCATGAGCCTTCCGACACCGACTAATTCGAGGCGATTCGAGAAGCAGGCGCTTCGGATATAAAAGGAACAATGTCGGGCGGCGAGGACAGATTTCGTCAGTGCCGGGTTAAGGAATAGAAGACTTTTATAAATAAATACAAGGCGTTACATAAACTAGTTATTGTGTTTACATAAATTAATCAAAGTGTAAATAAATTAGTAGAATTTTAGTTAAGTGTTAATAAAAGTATAGTTTTAATTAATTGGCAGTTTTTATCACATCGTAGTCGAACAAGTCCACGCTAAAAACGTTACAGTACTTATTGGAAAATCAGCTGAATCTACCTATTCCGGGCATCTCGGTATCTCCACACTGATAAATGGATATCAGGAAATTTTTTCAAACAGGTAAGTTAAAGTTAGTAAGTTACATTCGATGACATTTGTGATTTTCTATTATTTTCTATAATAGGTAATCTATACAGGGGGTTGTGTTTCATAATAACATGCTAATATTTAAGGGGGTGGTTCTTGGACCCAATTTAAGAAAAAAACTTTATATTAACTTATGTCCTAAACCAAACATCTTAACTTTCGAGATACAAGGTGTTGACAATTTTAACAAAAATTTCCTTTTTTGTAATATCTGTAAATTCCAATTAAAAAAAACAAAATGTTTTTTTCTATGTTACATGTAAAACAAAACACTAACATGGATATCACTCACACTGTATAAAATACTAATAGCAGCATTATTGTGTTTTGCAGCTACTAAAACTCTCAAGAGAAAAAAAGAACATGACAGTAGCAGCGGGAGCGATGATAACAATGATCAAATTTCATCGCCAAGCTCATCTAAATCTGAATCTGAGCAACCGTTAAATTCTTTGAGATCTAAGAAAGTCACTGCTCCTAATTTAGAATCTTTACCGTCAACATCTGCCTCTGTAGTCAATCCCGAAATTGAAGAGAATGATGGTTGCCACGAAAATGACTTGGGTCGTTATGTAGGAGAAACATTTCACCTGACGATGGAAAGAAAAAAGGAGTTGTTAAAAAATCCGTGGGTTCCACCCAAGAATTACGATTTTGCAGCCGATGCCAGTCATTTGCGAAGAAAATTTAATTATGCTTGGTTAGATCAATACACACCATGGTTAGTGTATTCCAAGCGACTAAAGGGTGCTCTGTGTAAGCACTGTGTTTTATTTCCTCCTTCCACTGGGACAGTAAAGGGAGTGTTAGGTTCATTTATGATCAGACCATTTACGAAGTTTAGGAATATGCACGAAGATTGTCGTAAACATGCCACCAATAACTTTCACAAATCTGCATCTGCTGCTGCAAAGGCCTTTCTCGAAAATATACCTTTGGACATTCAAGTTCAAAGTTTCCACCAAAAAACAATCGAAGAGAACAAGCAAATATTGACCTCCATTATTTCCTGTGTAGTATTCTGTGGCACCCACGATATGCCTCTAAGAGGAAAAGAAGCAGATGAGGGAGTTTTTTTCGATCTAATGAATTTGCGAGTTGAGTCGGGCGACATCAAATTAAAGAATCACCTGGAAAAGTGTTGTAGAAATGCTGTTTATACGTCACCAAAAATACAAAACCAACTGATATATTTATGTGGCGAAGTTATTAGGGAGAGTGTGATAAATGGTGCTAAGAAAGCCATGTTCTACACAGTTTTAGCCGACGAGACAGCCGACGTTTCAGGAAAGGAGCAGCTATCCATTGGCTTGCGTTTCTATGATGAAAGTAAAAAAAAAGTCCGAGAAGAATTTGTGGGTTTTGTGGAGCTCACAGCACAGGATGCCCCAGCAATTGCCAATGCAATAGACAATTTTTTGGTTAGCCATAATTTTTCACCGCAAAGTTGTGTAGGACTTGGTTTTGATGGCTGCGCTACAATGGCGGGCAAAGAGGCTGGCGTACAAGCGATTTTAAGGAAAAAGTACACACGAGCATTATTTTTTCATTGCTCAAACCATAAAATAAGTCTTGTTGTCAATGATGCAAATAATGTTCCGTAAATTAGAAACACTATTGGCACCGTTGTGTCTTTGCAGCAAAGACACAAGAAAGAAAATGAATTTTCAATTTTTGTATTCGCTTAATACTACTGAACACTGAACTTGAACAATGTACAATTGTATTTCTCTTAGGTCAAAATAGGAATAATATGGTGCTTTGATTCGAAATCCTTACTGACACTGTGGCCCATAAAGAGACGCTGGAGAAGGCCAGAGACGTTTTTTGAAATTTAAAGTTTATAAACAGACTGGTCATTTATCAGATAGAGGATGTTCAGTTTTGAACTAAACAATAGTCATTTTGTATATAACAATAATCTTTAATTTTAGTTATTATTTTATTTTATAATAATTTTATAAAAAAATAATAATAAATATTTAGTAATAATCTTTAATTTTAGTTATTATTTTATTTTAAGTAGCGACTTAAAAATAATATTTTTTTTTTCGATTTATCTTTTGTGCCCTGTAAGTTTTCCTACTTTGGGGTTTATACAGGGGTCGCTTTTCATTTAATCTTTGAATTAATTGCTAAATGTTTATTTTATGGGTAAAATCAATATTGTAATAAAACGCGATAGCGCGCAAAACATCCAGTGCTTAATATCACATCAACCAGGTGACCGTTTTTGGTTTCTCTAAAGTCTGGAGGATGAGTGCAAGATGCGTGATTTTAAAACCACTATGCTAAAGTACCTAGCCAAGTACGTGTAGTGCTCGACGTCTTGTTCCCTTTTTTCCTGTGCTTCCGTCGTGGGGGGCCCCCTATGACACTAGCCTGCTAGCCAATGGTAAGTCACCTCTAATCTTTAATGATATAAATCACTGGTCGCCGAATGTTTTTTGTAATGTTAAATTGATAAAAATGAAATAATTATTTTTTTCGCTAACCATCTGTATTTTATCCAACATTGGGGAGTTAGGCTCTACCCAAACAAAAAAAACTCAAAAAAGAGAGATACAGTCCACTAAGCTTTACCAAACTCGAGAGTTAACGAAACCGAGGATATGACCATTCTCAATTTCTGAATATAGGTTGTGATTTCCAATCCTTGGAATTAGTGATGGGCAGGGCCGGATTGACAGAATTATTTTTACCGAGCTGAGTCCAGACCGGCCTCCAGTCGGCGCGGCCTCCTTGGGACTCTTCGGAGGCATATAAAATACAAACGAGTTGAAGACATTTAATTTTAAGTAAATATTCGGTTGAACATAAATATATTCCTATGATTTACCAACAAAATGATATACAAAACAGAAACCACAAAAATAAAAGAATACTCTGTTAGCCTTAAACAATAAAAATAAAATGTGATTGTGAAAAAAAATCATAGTTAATCACTAAGAAGCTTTCTCATTGTTTTTTTCTCATTTTTTTTTCCGACTATAAAATCTATTACATCTTGCGCTTGACTTTATTTATAAAACGCGGTTTTGACGCACAACGAATTGTCAAATGTGGAACAATGTTCTACCTTCTACCTACAGTTTCGACTTGTAAATTTATATCCTAGTATCCGAACATAAAATATCATTTTTTTCAAAAATCCTTTTAAAAAATATTTAGGTTTTTGAGTGTCGCGGGTAATTTAAGGCCTGTGCGGGTATTTTGGACACTCGAAGTGGGGAAAGTTGGATGGGCATGGGCAGCACTGAACGCGATTGCGTCGCACAGTGTAACGGATTTGATATTTCTTGGACATAGGGCAAAACAGCGACTATCGAATTTTAATTTGTTTTGTTCCTAGATTATTCGCAAACTATCTGGAGTTTAGTCGTTTACTAGTTTTTTTCAAATGTATCACCGTAAAGTACTTCCTTTTTAAACGAAAATTTGACTTTTCTGAGAGCAATAAAAAAGATGTGAAGATAAGTCCAACTTTAAAAAATTCATATGTTCTATAAAAAATTCCTCTAAAATTCCGAATTTTACAGGAAATACTTGTGAAGTTTACTCAGATAATTCCATGTTATGGAATTTTAAAAAACCGTGGTCCTAGTCGAAGAAAAAAATTTGGTGTGGTTTTTAAAAAAATGCCTAAATATGCGGTAGTTGTCACATACATAAGATTACACAACTATTATGCATTAGGAATATCCAAACATCTGATCCAACTTTGTCCGATTATTGAAAGAAAGAATATTTTTTTAGTAATGTCGCACATGCAGGAATCCAAAGTTGCTTTTTAATGCCGCTTTGAAAATTTTCCAGGTATGTTACTAATCATATTAAATTTTCTAAGAAGTTACAAGTAAGTTTTAACTAATTTAACTTTCACTAAGAAAAGTGGCTAGAATAATATTAAATAAAATATTCATGAATCTAAGTACCTACCTACATAGTTTTAAAAATACTTTATTACACCCCATCGAAAATCTTATTTTATTAAACATTATTTTATTCTAAGAAGTATGTAATAAGTTAACGCATTAAGTACGCTTTGTAATTTAATTACGGATGCCACTACGGGTGAAAAGAAAGTAATAGCAAATGAAAAAGAAAATATAAAATGAACTTGCGATACTAATTAAAACAGACGTTGTAAACAGAGTGAGGGCACTACAAACGACGGCGATACTGCTAGAACTTTTTTTCGACATTGCGAAAAATCAGCAGCAACCACTGGATTGAACAAAAATTTAATTAACAAATTTGCTGTAATTTTTTAAGCCCTTTTTTTAAGTTGATACTTTTCGAGAATATTTGACAGATACTGTAAAGCTGTACATGTCATTATATAGTTGGTACTATATGCCATCAAGTGTTCATACGGTATTAAAACATTTCCTATATTCCAATTGGACATTTATCTGAAGAGGCATCAGAAGCTAGAAATAAAGAGTTTCGTAAATTCCGAGAACATAACGCGCAAAAGCGAGGACGGACCGAGAATATTGAGGACATAATGCACAACTTGTTAATTTCTTTAAATCTCCTTATTTCCTTTATTAGACCGAAATAAACTGCGAAAAAAATTATCTGTTCTCAGAAACTGAAACACTTTTTAAAGTAACTAACGTTAAGGAAGACAATTCTGATACATTAGTCTCCAGCTCAGATGGTGAAAATTAGGTTAATCAAAGTATGTTTTTTATAATTAATATTTAAGTCTATTTAAGTTAGTTAGGTACTTTAAACCGAAAACAGTATTTTTTTTATTTATTTGGTCGAAAAATAATTATATTTTTTGAGCGACCGATACCTAGTAACGTACTACACGTAGTTCTAAATTTAGTACAGTAATAACAAACTTCAATGTTTTTTTGTTTTTATACGCCACAATTTTTTCAAAACAGAGAAGAAGTAAAGTACCAAAATCCACGAATTTTCGATTTTGTTACACTGTGCGTCGGTTTAGTAATTCTTCGCTGACCAGGAATCACTAATCGAGGATTTAGTTTTGTACGGCCCAGTGTTGCCAACTCGTGGGGAGTTTCTCGTTTTCTGGGATTTCTTTAACGAAACTGGGAAAATTTCCTGTTTTTTTTTTAACAAAAGTGGGAAATTTTGTATTAACAATTATTGTAACAATTTCTGAGTTTTGGTTTGTAATTTACAAATTCTAAATCAGACAATTTTGATACGTTTGAACGTTTGCTTTGCACATTCCTACTGAATAATAACCAAATATGAATTTGATACATACGCACATAGCGGAATTCCCCAAAAAAGTTTTTATTTTAATTTTATTTCACACGTGAGGTAAATGATATTGAAAAATATAATATTTAATATAAAAAACAAATAAGTAAAAATAATAGGGAACATGCAAATAGCCCAAATAAATCTGAAATATTTTTTTTTATATTCTCTACATAAATTAAATGTTTATGGCGGTTGATGTTATCCATTTATTTTGGATTTTATTAACAAAAAAAAAGGATTTTATATTGCAAATTGTCGCGCGAATTTCGAAACTTGTAAAACGTGATCCCATCGGCTGTGTCGTCAAAAGTGAACTTATGACTCATCATGAGTACATGGCGAATTACAGTGTTGTAGAGTCCTCGAAAACTCACTAAAAATGACATTTAATGCGTAACTCATCCAATGATATATCCCTGCATTTAAAGTAGAAGGTTCCTAAAATCGTATTCATGTATACTTAAAGCCGAAATCGGTCCAGGAACTTTTCAATTTCGCAACAAAAATTGGCATTTCTTCGAAATTTTGACATATTATTATCCTCTTAATTATTTCGAGTAAATAAACTGCAATTCTTTGTTTTCATGGCAATCTTCGAAAATTCAAAAATTTTCAAATTTTATATGTCCCCGATGCAAATAAATCCATTTATTTATAACTTTAATGAAAAAATGAGCGATTTAAATTAGTGGGAGGTATTCTTAAATAATTAATGAATAAAATAAACCCAAAAACAAATCACTAAATAAGGTCAACAGTGCGGAATAATGTCGGTTAAAAATAGGATTTGTCGGAAAAAATCAAGAAAAGCCGATTTCTACCCCTTAAATACGCTCCTGGATGACCCATTAAATATTCATTTTAAAGTGTGATTATCCCTTTATAAGATAGTACTGAAAAATTGGGAAAAAATTAGATAGGAAAAAATGCAGAGTGATTCAAATGTACCGATGTCGAGGGCAAAAAAATAAAAAAATTGAAATTTAATCGGCGATTGCTCCCTTCTTCTAGAGAATGAAGAAACTAAATAGTATGGATATTATATACTTCGACGAGCTTCTTCCGACGACGTATATGGGATTTTAATTTGAACCATTTTGACCCCACAAAAAATTAAAAACCGTGAAAGATTGGGTCAAAAATCTAAATTTCCAGTTTTTTCCAAATATTTCCATTTTCCAGTGATTCTTTTAGGTAAATGTATTGCAAAAAAAATTAATTTGAGATTTGAAAGTTTCACTTATGAATCCGTTTTTCGATCTGACGTTTTGTTTTCGAGTTATTAGGTACCAAAGATGGCATTTTTCGACCTAAAAAAATTCAAAACTTGCCATTTTCTGATCCTCACCAGTTTCAGTAGAGTTCTGAAGCTCTGGGTCCCATACAACCTCCGAAAATTTACATCGATTTAATTCACTTTTGCGACCTGTACCCGAATTCAACGGAAAACGCGGAAATTTCGACTTTGACGTTTATAGCTGCAAAACGAAACATCCTATATAACTGAATTTTTTACCGAAGCTAGTTGAACTATTCCTCTATCAATCCACAGAATAGATTTCTCTCCCTCTGACTGTTTCCGAGAAAAACAAACCTGTTCGACTTTAGGTTGAGCTTTACGTTAACATGTAGATTGACACTTATTTTTGCTGATCTCCTGACGGCATTTTTAATTAGGGACAGATGGCTGCTTTTTAAACTGTTATAAATTATACCGAAAAGTAAATATTTTTTGTAGCTAAATTATCCTAGTAATTTTTTCAAAATATTTTTTTTTGGGTTTGTAATGACTTCCTTAAACGATTGATGCAATACAAAAATATGTGAATATTCCTTATTTACATCGTTTTCAAGGTTTTTTCTTTTTGATGTTTGGGGTTGAGAAATCTTATGATTCGAAGTTTCGAAGTGGGATAGAGTCTAAGTGGCCAGGCCTTCGGCCTTACCGGCCCCTTTAGGCCGGCGGCCCACAGAGATTTTCTCGCTCGCTCGCCTGTTCCAATGCGGGCCTGCACACATTGCGGATGGCCCCAAAAAAGTTTTTATTTTGATTCAATTTCACACGTGAGGTAAATGATATTGAAAAATATAATATTTAATATAAAAAATAAATAAGTATACATTAATATGCAAATAATAAATAATAATTTACATAGATTTCAAGGTTTTTCCTTTGTATGTTTGGGGTTGGGAAATATTATGATTCGAAGTTTCGAAGTGGGATAGAGGCTAAGTGCCCAGGCCTTCGGCCTCACCGGCCCCTTTGGGCCGGCGGCCCACCGAGATTTCCTCGGTCGCTCGCTGGTCCCAATCCGGGCCTGGTTATGGGACATCTCGATTGAAAAATAATCGATCATTCGATGATTGAAATCACTCAAGATATTTCGAGAATATCGCGATCATTCGAATGATTTAGCCGAGAGATTATAATATATTGCCTTTCGCCGTGTCGAATGACGAGACGAAATACGAAATGACGCAGTCGCCGACTCGGCACTCGTCGTTGCGTTACAATGCATTTCATCTCGGATCTCGAGTCCGCATAGAGACATGTTTTTTTCATTCGAATGATTGATTATTTCGAATGATCCGTCGAAATCGATCGAGCATTATTTCACCTCTTGACCCCGCATTTTTATTTTTACCCAAGCAAACCCAATAAGGCAACCATTTAGGAATAAAACCAAAACAAACAAACAAACAAAAATATAATTTCTAAAATACTAAACAAATACAAATTAGGATTTTTGCCCCATTGGTGGGGTAAAGGTGCCAAATAGGTGAGGCAAAATTCCCGCATATGGATGTATTATTTACAACAGGCACAACTAAATTGTCCCGCATTTTCATACTCGGTGCATTCCTCATGCCACCATTGAAAACATTTTTCGCACTGGCGAATCAAAGTACTTTTCGGAGCAACCGGGACATTGAACGCTACTAGGGCCTGATTTTCTTTCTTGCAACTTTATTCTTTTTGGTTAGGACTGGTTATTCTTTTCTTTACTTGGAGTCGTGATTTTTTTAGCTTCTCGTCCTGCTCCTTCTCAAGTTTTTCTTTAAAGGGCTTAAACTCCACGAGGATTTTTGCCCCATAAAGAAATGAGACATTTGCCCCACATGACAAACGCAATTTTAAATTCACCGCCACTACTAACGAACTACTCTGCATCCAAATAAATTGCTTAGTACATAACCTAACATCAGCTTGGTTCAGCTAAATTGTTTTTAAAGAATGTTAGCAAATAAATCTACAATAGCTTATATAGTAATTCGTTAAAATTACATGCGATGTGATAAAAAATATAAATTTTCATAGCAACCATAACACAACTCCTCTCCAGAAAAAGACTGGCGTGTGCAGTTTGATATTCTGTAACACATATTTAGGTCATAATGCCAAATTGTACTTAGTATTGGGATAATTAGCATTTGAGTTTTGCCCCGCGCGTGCTTTTGCCCGTCTCTACTCTATTATTGTTATGGTTAAGTTTTTTTTAAAGTTATGTTAATTTTAAGTTTTCTTTGTCCTTATCCTATAATTATTGGTAAACCTGTTCCTGTTGGATATTGTAAATTAAATAAATAAATAAAAGTAGTTATACTGGGTGTGTTCGAAAACGAATGGAAATTTTAATAGCAGCTTCATGCATGGAGTCAAAATAGACGAATTTGGGCCAACTTGTCTTAGTATACTTCCTAGGATAGTCAGAATAGCAGTGGCGGCTGGTGAAATTTCGAAGTTGTATATCTCTGTTCCTACTTACAGGACCCGAACCAAATTTAAGGGTTTTAATAGTGAGCCCACTGGGAATGTTTTGGTAAAGAAAAAAATCATTTTGTAATTTGCGAAAAAAAGTTAAATTTTTGGTGTGCCCCTCCTAGGAAAAAAATGAAAACGTCTAGGTATTTTATTTATTCTTTTTTCTAAACAAATTTTACATTATTCTGTCGACAGTTTTTAAATTTTGAGAGAAAAAAAGCTGTTAGTAGAAAGTTATAGTCATTTGAATTTTTTCTTAAATTTTAGGCTTAAAACAATAAATAAACATAACATAAACTCAGTTTATGGAGGCCTAATTATGTCATAAAAATAAAATTTTTGCATTATTCACAAAACATTTTGTACCTATAGTGGACTTTCCATCCATTATACCTTCTAAAAGGTACGATGCAAATTTGGTTGTTAAGGCAAGTTAGTAAATAATAGTTTAACTCTGTGTCTCGTAGAGAGTACATGGTTGTTAAAATGTAGTAGTATTAGTGCTAAGTTTGTTCATCATAGTTAAAAGGTATGTCTATTTGTGTTATTATTAGTAAACCTGATAAAATAAGTTCTTTTTAAAAATTTGTAGTTAACTTTCTGATGATGGTTTAGTCAGTCAATAAACCGAAACGTCAAAGATGACTATTGTTTTAATGTAAACATTTTGACCGCAACCCCATGGAAAAAAAACCATATATATATATATATATATATATATATATATATATATATATATATATATATATATATATATATATATATATATATATATATATATATATATATATATATATATATATATATATATATATATTAAACACTACACTTTAAAGTACGGTCCTATCTGTCATCAGGTGAGCGTTCTGCAATGCGCACGCCCGTATGACACCGACTTTGTTGTCAGGTCAGAATTTGCTCCATAAATTTGTCACATTCGGTAATACGGTTTGCTGGTCCATAGATATACGAACAATATGTACATACATTCAAATGTCGTGAATGATACAGACAAATACATTTTTGATAATATAAAAATTTTGGTAATATAAAATCATATTTCAAAACTAAAAGATAGAAATCCACAAAACTAAGTTAAATCTAATAAAAGACTTACAAGTCAAAAATAGGGAATAAGTGGCGTTTTCATCATTTTTTAAATTGAAGCAGATAGATGTAAACGTTTTTGACCTAAAAAAAGATTAACCGAGCGTTGAGGACAGTGTATACGGGGTATCTACTGTCGAGGAGGTTTTGTTAATTTTTTTTGATTAAGGGTTTTCTCGTAGTCAGGTTTTAATTAAAGTCGGTATTTCATTTTAGACATTGGACTTGTTTACAAAAACACTCTGCAGGAGTGGTGATAAAGATAAAACAAATAAAAAATAGTCAATTTATTTATCTCAGCAGACAGAAATAAAATATCTGGCGGCGCGGTATGATGATGACCTTGTTTTATTTTTTAATGTTTTTGTATTCTGGGAAAGACAAAGTTGGTGGCCATCAAATACCATTTTATGTTGAGCAATGGCGTCAACCGCAAAACTATTTTTTAAGGATGTGGGCGGTTTAGCGGATACCCGAACGCTATTTTTCGGTTCTGGGCGGTCTTTATTATATAAATGATTATAACAATCGAAATGAAGTTTATTGATGACCAGTGGCGTGCACCGAAATATGAGGAAGCGCTCTGATCCTTTTTTTTTATTATACTGTGTAACAACTTATCATTTTAATGACTCCTAATGCAAATAATTCAACAGGGGCGTACCGTGACTTTTGGATGGGGGGGGGGGTTGGTAGACAAAGCCTTTTTTTATATAAATATGTATATAATACCGTGTTGTATAATGTTTATAATAAATATATTGCCAAGGGCGTAGCCAGGATTTTGAGCAGGGGGGGGCAGAATTAGGTGACCGGGAGGGCAGATTTTCTGGATCACAAGGACGCAACCCGCAGTTGTCGTGATTAGCGCTGCAGACGATTTTTTTTTTAAATTTGGGATGCTCG